>DVPR01000071.1:0-18565 GCA_018239345.1 Oxynetra stangelandi
AACCAACTGCACAGTTTGAAACGCTTGAAAAAACCAACTGCACAGTTTGAAACGCTTGAAAAAACCAACTGCACAGTTTGAAACGCTTGAAAAAACCAACTGCACAGTATGATGCTGAATCAAATTGTAATGGACCCAAGATTATTCACATTTTAATTCTCTATTTATTGTTGACTTAAATAAAATACATACTAGCGTATTAGGCGTTGAGATGAAATTGTTATTCCCACGTTCACGAAAATGGAACGGCGGAGATTTTTAGATAAAATATTCAATTTCGCCAAACGATTAAGTTTATTTCTGCTTGCGGAGATATCGCGGCTACAGATGGCATCTCGCGGCTTCGTTTCACCAACGCCAAATTGGATTGATAATACGATTTTTATCTAAACGAAATATATAATATATTAATATATAATATAACGTTAGAAAATAATAATGATGACATATAAAGGACGCGAAACATGATTTTGGAGAAAGCATCACATGTTTTCAAGAAGAATGATTACAATCTTATTTATTGTTGAGTATAGATAATAAGTGAGCGGCAACGGTCCCTTCTTTATTGTATTAGGATTAATTATGATTGTAAATAATTATAAATATGGATAATTAAAAACAATTAACTTACTTGAAAAATGTAAGAATTTAAATATGTGCTGAGGAGGAAGTAATCAATATTCATCGTTTAGGAATTAATATATTTTTTTAACTTTTTGATAAAACATCTTTATACAAAAAAAAACACTAATTCGGATCGTGGTGCCGAGAGTCAGCAAACGAAAGGAATAATAAAATTAAAGTGATAATAAAATTAGAAAAGTGTCACATACATCCATTATGGGCGTCGATGTATTTGCAACGTCTAAGGATACTTTACCTGCATGCGTCTCGTAAATCTACAAAAAAATATAAATTCAATTTTGCCCCTAAAATATATATCTAGACATAGTTATTCAGCCAAAGTCCAAAGATCAAGTAAGTCCATAATATATCTTCAAAGTCGTTGAGTTTGAATTAAATTAATCCAATCCGAAGCCATCGGCGGAACGAAACTGCATTATCAAGGGTGCAACTTGAGAAATTCAACAACAGCGCTGCTGTACCGAACTCGTAGGCGACGAAACTATTGTGCAGTATAAGATGGAATCAGCGCAGTCGAGTGCTGCTATCGAGAACGCCCCGCCCGCCCCACTTCACCCCGGGAGATAATTGTAAGGAGACCGCATAAGGTACAAGTAAATAGCGGCTGATAATTGTATGAGGCACGAACGTGTCGATTTTACGAAGAATTGTTAAATCATCAAAGTCGAAGTTATTATAGCAGATTATTACAAATTAAAAAAAAAGATACAAGTGTACATGTTCTGTCACCTCTTATTAAACGTACAAAGATCAATCAATTCAATCGGAGATCTAGTACAGAATTTCCTTCTAATCTAACATAGATTTTAAGAAAGTATTGTTACTATGCTGTTAAACGATCTTCTAGATTTTCTTTCTAAATTTACGAGTATTCTGAACCTCACCTCACCTCATCTCTCATAAATTGACCGCCATTACGTAGATATTTTAATTAAACAGCGTATCATGATCGAGGCCATCTGGTTATGTTGCCAACGATAAACATCTTGGGCATGTGTGAATCTTCACTGAATTTATTACTAATATAATCAATTAAAATGTAAAAAAAATCTGTTTCCTACTGCGGCATCAATTTTCAATGTTAAGTAGAAGTTTAAATTAAGTATATTGACAGGTGTCTGAACCTCTGATATTACTATTGCACAGCACAATTAGTGCTGCTACCACCACCTCTGTTACTTACTTAAAAAGGCATGACTTTAGCTGTCAAATCCCTGGTTTCACGGGCTTTATTAGTGTTAACGCTGTAAGCTAATGTTTTACGTCAATCCCCAACAAAAGAGATAACTAAGCTAAGACACCTCGATTGCTAACCAGAATCCTTGCTTCCGTGCTGACGTTCAACGTGATAATAAAAATGTTAATTCTGTACCGAATACATTTTATTTTATGTCGAAATTAAGTTACAAACCTAATTAAAATTTAGCCACGTATTAGTAAGCGCTTAAATTCGTGTATGACAACAAAAAGGAGAATAAAAAATTGAAATGTTAATTGACACAAAGTAATCAGGGATCAGATTCAATCAGGAAATTATAGAAATAATACTACTGTAGTAGTACTATTAAGATACAATAAATATGTTTTGTGATAGATGATAGAGTTACTGGCATGAATGCTGCGCCTGACCCTGTTTGAATAATATATTTGACACATTCGAACTGGAGAAGCATAAAAGAAGAGAAGAAACCACGTGAACTGTTCGAGTTCTGTTCGTGGGGTTTAAAACATGAAATTTATTCAAACCACTTTATGGCTTGCAGTTTCGCAAGCGTACATTGATTGAACGCTTGCAAAAACGCATCAGACGATTGCATTCGAACACACCAGCAGTACCGGTGAATAATACGGAATAGTTCGACCTAAAGCATCCCATCACTCTTCACAAACGGGTTCAATTTTCCGATACTGTCTGTGATCACGCATGACCACCCAATCATTGAACCAAATTGACTTTTATCTGGATAGGAATACGGTTTATTTTAGATAAGAGATATGAAGAATTAGAAAAAAATGGTGTATAGTAGGCGCAAATCGTACCCAGCGGGTGTGCGAAAGTTATCAATCTTGAACAGGATGGGACCCATTTCAACGTTTATTTATGTTTGGTCGATGGTTTTTTTTCCAAAATGAAATAGAAGGGTGGTGGGGGCAGTGTGAATTATCAATTCGATACAGTGACAAAGGGGTTGGAGCCGTTCTGTTAATCAGATCGTGACGATAAATTGTCGTAAGCGTAGGGAAAGTTTATTATTGCACAGTCTATTTCTGGTGCTCATCGGTGCCCATTGAACTGGATAGGCATGATAATGGCTGATCAAAATCTGTGTCACGTACCTTATAATAGAATGGGGGTGAATGCAAAAATGACTGGCGGCACAAAATCGAAACATAAAATATATATATGTTTATAAATTGATAATGTTTCGAAGTAACACTTATCTCAGGATTTGTCTGGGAAAGTATTAGGATTTTTTTTGATGCTCGAGGGTAGTATTTTTTTATTGAAGCTGTTGAAGGTAGAGAAATAAACGAAGTTCTGATTTGGTTTGCGACGTTTTCCACGTATCTACAACAGGTCTCAGAGAGCACTGTAGTCGGGACTTGTACAGACACAAGTGTGTATTAAAAGGTATAACTCAAATGTAACAATATAAAAATTACTAGGTTATACATATGTATATTCATGACACGTTTTTCGCATACGAGTAGGTTTTCAAAAAAGTCCGTCCTGACACACTTGTTTCCCTGCTGCTTGCATCGATACCGCACTACATGTTCGTCTATGAAAGTTGCTCTTGCCCTGACCTTTTTATAGGACGTTTCCGGTTTGAAAAAACACGTATATATATTTATGCTGCCTTACTCTATCATTCGCATTCGCCTCATAAATCTGTTTTTTTAATTCGATGGTCACTTGTCCTGTCTGAATACTCAAAAATTCGGGCAAGCTTTTTTTAGTCCTATTCTCTACGCGTTCTTCCATATTTAGTGCTCACATCATTTTAATTTTCAAAAGCTAAAACAGTAATAATAATATCTAAATAAATTAAACAAATAATTGCAATTTTACAGTTTAATAATAGGTTAATTAGTAACAGTTTTACCGTAAATGTATATTATTCACTGCAATTGTGCATATAAATAATACAATAGAAAAACAGACATTTATACTAAATAAATAAAAGAGAGACAAAAAAACACACAAATACCGTAAACGTATAGTAACATTAGGATTGTTTGCGAAAAGCTGACTTCAAACAAAACTTATCCCGGGCCATTCTTTATTTACGGCCAGATTACTTTACCCTTTATTGCTTTGCAAATGCGGCTCGGCTTCTCTTGATTTAGTTGAGAAAAATTACAATAAAGATTTATCCTCCCCAAAGGCCACTTACGTAAATCGATCACGAAGTTATCGCGATTCTCAGATTTCAGATCCAATAGGATTCGATTTTTTTTTTTGGTGAAATCCACATTCATCTTGGAAAATGGGATCAATTTAGACGGTGCGGATAAGAGTTTTTATGTTCTTCGCAGTGCGAGTTCATTTATTAGATTGGTCTGTTTGAAACGACCTCGTTGGTACTAATCGAATTCGGCGTGAAGTACTGCAGTCGCTTTGTGCCGGTGCACGATTATTCTGTTCCATATAAATTGACCTACATTTTTGTACTGTGTCATTTTGCCATAACTGATCTATGAATTCAAAATTTTCATCACACCAAAGGTAATTCAACGTCGAGCCGAGCTTAAAGTGCACTGCAGCGAAATGTAGCGTCGTCCCAGCGTTCTTCTCTTTCTTACTTTCTACTTCTTACATTCTACACTTTTTAATTTAATTTCTCTTGCATTTCTTTAAATGGGCATTTACGTTATTCGCCATGCAAGTTCATTTCTTTAATTGCTTAATACCATCGCATTGGTCCTGATTGAATTTGATATACATAAAACCGTATCACATAGCCATACATTTATAGAAATAAAGTTTACGTGGCATGCGCGAGTGTCACAATGTTTTTATGCGATATGTTTCATCCGAATTCTATTGAATCATTTTAATAATTGAAGTTACACAGACTTTAATGCAAGCTGTTACACATTCGTTTATAGCCCTCGTATTAGATATAAGATATAGTTTTATCTGATTAACTCCTTAAGCACTGTACTATAAAAGTCAAAGAGTCAGTATGAAGTGAATTGAATACATAATTTGGTTTTGTCTTACGCGATCACTGACTCCCAATTATAACTGATCTCATAGAATATCACGAGAAGCCTGTGTTTATATAATTATCTTCATACTTATATACAAATACAATGTTTTTTTTATTGTTTATTGATTTAGTAGTTTCTATGTACGAAATTCTTCTGTACAAAACAGAAGATACAGAAGAATTGTACTCAGTGATCTGCTTAATATTGTGTTTACTGGATTACTCTTAAAAGCTATCCAACAAATAGTGCACGTAATCGACGTGCTTAGGTACATCTGGTATTTCTGCTGTGCATCATGGAAGGAGGTGTCCGCTTGACATTTGAAGAATATTACCCACTGATCCATTTCCTCGCGTCCAATTTCTATAAGCAAACTCTGTTCGATTTAAAGTCTCTTCCATTAGACTGCAGCGTGCAGTTAAAATCTGACCAAAATAGAGTTGCTCTCAGAATCCCAAATGTAGTGAGCATCACATTAACTTTTGCTCAGCTGGGAACCGCTTTAACCAACAAAGGCGAATGGCGCAAATTAAAATTAATATTTCCATTCCGAGTTGATTTCGCGCTGGCGGAAGCTCACGACCACTTCCGTTGCGGAAATCCCCTTGTTTACGATTTACCAAATTCCACTACACATCAAACTATTTATTTTTAATCTTATTTCATAATGTATAAAGTTGCGTTTCAATTAATACACCATTTGGCACTTAACTCCATGCAACTTTAGAATGCTAATGTTTTTCGCAATAAATCACGTTGCTTAGTTTCTGAAAAATAAATAAAAGGGACTCGACGGCATTTAGTGCAGTGGCTACTTTGTTCGTTACCTAAATAGAACTCATAACGTATTTAATAATTAATGAACAGAATAATTATAACATTTCATTTGCGACTATACTTCTCACGCGGAATACAAAATAAATTCTATATTTTTTACAAGTCAGTGTTCTCCCATCACAAGTGTTATCAATCTGGTGTCAGCATGTCTTACATAACATATTTATAGACTAAATTATGTTCGCATTTGTAATATTAATTTATATCTATGAGTATGTTTTCTGAAATACAAGTGAACTAACCCCATTTTTGAAGGCTATCAATACTGAAAACATTTTATATATAAAAAATTCCTACGAAGCGACTGACACTACGCAATAAATGTCAATGCGTGGGTAAAAGAGGTTGCTTTCAATAGAAAATCCATCCATGAAAAGTGAATACAAATCTCGCGATTGTGCTTTTGGGGTGTATGGGTTACATTTACTTACTAAATAGTAATATAGTACATTAACAGGAAGTTTATTTTGACTCGGAGGCGGATAGTGTTTGAGTTTTAAATGATATAGTATGTTTTCCAATATATTATTAAACGTTTATCATATATTAAGGTTTTAAATATATTAATTTTATTGTAAATATATTTAAGTTTATTCAATTATAATTATTTTTATTACCTTAAAGTTTACAAAGTAGAAACTTAGCTTTTTTATATAGCGTTTGCGTATGCGAACTACTAGTTTTAAAGAATGTCTAATACGAAGTTATCACAACCAGTAGGCATTACGAACACAATGTAATTTGAAGTTCCCTATTTGTATAATATGGAAATAGTATCTTAATTTTTTTATTTAATAATAGCACGGAATATTTGATACAACAAGCTGTATTTTTGAACAACCTATACACGGCCTTTCAATCTCTAAACAGAGCTCATAATACAGTAACCTGACATATAAAGGATACAAATGTGTAATTTCTAAATATACAACTTCACAAAAGACCATTTAATCCCAAATACTAGATGAATACTGATAATCTGCATAGATATATACGTAATTTCTACATACGTAAATGTGAAATAATGTTACACGTTTACACAGAAAAGAATAGATGTATTCGAATATATCCTTTTTATACAAATATTTTTCGGGGTTTAATGCCATTCCATTGATCCATAATTTAAATATGATTGAAGTATAAACTTTTATGGTATCACGCCATAGCGTAACCATAAAAAAAGTTATACAAAAATTGCATTATTATATTCCAGGCTAAGTACTGCACCACATTAACCTTACCGCACCAGCTAAGGTGGTTACCGGCTGGTAATATCATTGACCAAGGGAACCCAACCTCGCGGCATGAAACAGGAACGATCCCTATTCACGGCATGAAGATATATGTTACGGTAGAATTTTAATCAGCAAATCCTTCGGGGCCACATTGAAATGCAGACCGCGGTAGTGGGGCCTATAAATCGTTTTGGAGGAACTACAAGTGGGATTGGGCGACTGAAATATTTTGGTTGTAGTTTAGGCACTAGGCATTTGGTTAAGATGTACAAGTGCAATTTTTAACAGACACATAAATGTTAGTGCTTTTAGACTATGTTATATTTCAGTTGCGGTGTATGATTCGGTACAAGAGGCGGGGGCAGTTTTACGTAAATAGAGAGTAGGCTACATTCAGAACTTTGGTACTTATAAAGGTAGTGAATGCATTCTATAAAGGCTTAATATAACGAGGACGCATCGTTTACCATGCACTTCGAAGCAAAAAATAAATTTAAAACTATCGGTTACCCATGAAACCAGCACTTAGCTAGCGATGAACACTTTAGTCTTAACCCTTAATTCTGAGAACAGGCCTGACCAGAACACACCTGTTTCCAATTGTGGAACGATTAAAGAATAAGAACCGAACATTGCATTAAACGATTGAAATTTTTCCATAAGTTTGTCATTGGGGCGTTGTTTTTGTTGAAGACCAAATTGGAACATCTAGAAAACGGCATAATAAGCCAGCATTGTTAAGGGCGCGAAGAGCCCTTACGTACCGAGGCGCTTCATTAAAATGTCGCTGCACGCATGTGAAGGGCCCCGTCCGCGCGGCAGGACCCACTTCGAGTAGTGCTAGAGGTAGAAATGACTAGATATGTCGGAATGAAAATTATTACAAAATTTGATAATGCACGGAAAATTTACATCCAAATTTTTCCTGTAAAAATTTTGTCGATTAGGTTAAAGATAAAATTACTGTTAACGCTAATAATAAAATAATCGTTTAACAATTCATGTATTCGTTAAAATAGCGCTTATAGAAATAACCAAGGGAGACTTCATACCTCACTCTGTTAATCAATATTGTATGCCTTCAGTCAATATATCTTTTTTTCAGATAAAGTGGGCAGAATGCTTAATAAATTATGTTTCTAATTGTGTGCAACATTCAAAATGTACAACATTTGTTAATGTATACAAGAAACTCACCTAAAATAATCTCACCATTGAAATGATGTACTATTATAGGCTGCCGTAAATTCACTCCTATTACGTTCGTTACGTTACGTTCTCGCTTACATTTATAAATAACCGTCCTCACTTATTAAATAGAGTCAAAAAATATTTACGAACAAAATTATGTAGTTATCTGTACAATTTGATTTCATATTATAAGTGTTGTCATAATTGTTACAATTTTATTTCAATTAAAACACAATACAATCAATGTTGTTCACAAAAAAACATTTTGAAAAAGGAAATAAGAGACAAAACGTATATTAATGAAATTAACACTAATTATCCAAGAAGAATAACGAGCGGTGGTGTTTTAAGCGACATTTTTGTCGATATTGACTAATATGCATCATTGGATGTATAAAAACCATTTGATTCTAAATATATGTACCTATATTACAAATGTTATGGTTACATATGGGCTATGCATTTATGGAAGTAAATATCGACAAAACGTTATTAAATTTTTAATGAACATTAAAGAGTCGATCATTTAAATATGGTCACATTTACGGTTAACCTAATTGAAGAGAAATCAGATATGGGAAATTAACTGCAGGCTTTGTCAGGTCGTAACTGCATCGACAACGATCTTTATTACAAGGATATACGATAGAAAATACATTGTATCGCGCGTCATTATCACTTGATGAGAACGTGCCTAGTATAATATTAATACCGATCCACATATTATTGTCATGTAGAGAGCAGCTATAGGATTACTAGGGCTCATATTTGTAGGCAATTTTCTGACAATGTGATCTATTCATAAATCAGTTACAATTCATAATTCATGAATTTTTCATTGCACAATTTAAAAAATATCCACCACTGACGAATTCACAGTGTGAAACGAGCTTTACTCTAAATACTTACAGTGTTCCGTAATACGCGCTTCTTCAAAAAAGGCAGTAAACGAATGGTCTAATGTCCGTAACGCATGAAAAATGTATTCTTTATCGCCAACAGTATGCAAAGTGACGCAACCTCGCCACCTGCAATGCACTATATACTTATGTATTGATTCATATCGTATATAAATTATGTACGTATTTATTAATAATAAATGAAAAACGATATTGACTATGCAGAATCCAGGGCAGCACACCATTTCAGTATTAATACTGTGTGTAAATAAACCGAATCCTTTGATGAACGGTAATAATAAATCATTGAATAACACGAGGAAATGCAAAATATTAATGCGAAATAAATGCTTTCCGGCGAAATATTCGAATGTATTTTGCCCCGAGTGATGTCGACTTATAGTGAGATTGACAAATTGTATAGTAAGCTGCAATATGCTCACGTGGCGTAGATGTTAGAATACCTGGATTTTTGGCCCGGGACACTACACTTGCTTTAAATGTAAGTCAATAGTTGTGACAGCAATTGCTATTTCAGATTTATTACCAATGTAATAATTATTAATAGTTTTACTGACTTAATTAAAGGAACTAATCAACATTCCTATTCCTATTCCTATAGTCTTGTTTAGGGACGGTTGCTGGTATCTATGAACGGCAGTAATCACTTGTGACTGGAGGTCTGGTGTGGTAAAAGAACCGTGCCGTCTTATTTCACTAAACACCATAAACAAAATAATGAAATTATATTTATAAAATTTAATTTTGCCTCAAATGAAAATGCTCTCTTTTTTAATATCTTAATCATTCTACAAAGCAAGACTCTTTGCACTACTTAGTTCTGAGTACAAACAAGATAAATGAAATACTATAATTTTTTTACGCATTTAATCTTTTGGAACAATGTTCGTGCTACAATTAGCTCCGAGTAGGTACTCTGCTGCAGCAATGAATCAGTAACATTCGGAAATAATATGAGTTATCTACAAAAGAATCATATGACACACTTCAATATATATAAAAGATATAATATGGTTCCTTTTCCTTCGTCTGAGTAAGTATCAGAGCACAGACCACGTCGTTAGGCATCAGTGTATTACTGGCTCGTTTTAACAATATACAACATACGTAAACTTTTAAAAATAAACAGAAGACTAATTAAAGGTTCCTTGAAATGACGATATTTATTGTGTAGAGAATTTATGACGACTTTGCTGCTAATGCTTAAGTGTATCATTGTCGTCATTTTAATTAGCAACTTTTATCAATTCACTATTACACAGGTCGCCTTTTAACTTTTGAGGCCATAGTCGATGCGAATTGGCAGGCTTTACACATCTTTAAGCATACTATGGAGAAGTCAAATATATGTAGGTACCTTACAATGGTTTGCTCCCTGCTATAGCTAGTGGCTCTTATTGTTAGAACCTATTATAAATTGCATTAACTCGTTTCGAGCGAGACGCTTAATCCAATTTTGTTGAAGCAGAAACACTAATTATATGAGCGGTTGACCCAAAAAAAATTGGCCCCATTTTATTATAAGCATCCGAATGTATTGTACTTTTTATAAGGATATGATTCAAGAGTTTTACAAATTGAGATGCCCCAGAAAATCGTGTGCGCAAAGCCAGTGCGTAGATTTAAACATTTGTGACAAAATTAACAGAAAAAAAATCAGAATACATTTTGCCTCCAAAATTGGGTAAAAAAAATGTATAAATAACACAGACATACATGTTATCACGCCGAATCCCTGCAAGCATAAATGGACTACAGAATTCCAACAACGTCTTGAAAAACTTCTTTCAACTCTTCTACTTTGATTAAAGCAGTAGAAGTAAGTCTAGGATAACTTAATACGTATAAATCGAAGATATTTTAAAATATGGCAAGGCATTGCCCTCTACTAGAAGAGCATGAATAAAATCACCGATAACATTGTGTATTTAATTTCACCCGAAGTTTCTTACAAAATTACGAATACACGTATGATTTTTTAATGTAGTTGTACTCTATTTATTTTGGTTCAATCGGCACTAGTGTTTCGAGGCCAGAAGTATACTTATTTGGTCAGTAGCCAACACGGCAATGAAAGATTTATAAGCTCCTGGGGTCAGCTATAACAACACAGCTGTTAAACATGCTATCAAAAGCAAGCGTTTGAAAATTTTTTTCCCAGAAAGCTGCACCTTTCTAAAAAATCGTATGCGATAATTGAATATATCAGGACAACTGGTAATAAGACGATTTTTGACATATAACCAAGAAGTTTTTCTCACACGACTTTCTACCGCGCTTGTTCCACCGAAATAAACGACACTTAACCAAAAAAAAATTGAGTTTCATAAACACAGAGATGAATTTTCTAAAATTAATGTCTGAAATATGAAGTAGAATTTTAATCACCACTTAGAATATCTTGATTTCAGTTATATATTTCGCGTCCGTCAGACATGCATAAATATATAAATAAAATTTAATTAGAAAGTATGAAAGAGAACTGTACAAGCTCTCCGCAAAGAATCCGGCCAGCTCCTCTCAGGGGTGCACAAGAGGCAGCTGAGGTGACTCAAGAGCTCGGTATGTAGGACGTTGCGCTAAGAACCACTAAGAACTTGGCACAAAAGGATGCCTCTTTTCGTTATTTACACGCACTCGAAAGTAATCACTTCACAAACCAACAGCTTGATACACGTGGTCTGGTTATTTAATAGGAAAATATGATTTTTAGTGTTCAATAGGAAAAATAATGTATAGCACAATAGTGAGTTATTAGTTAAGAATTTATTGTATATATATCCTTATACTATTGACAGTGATCAAATAATTTTTTTTGGCTAAATATTTTTTAGTCACAGATAATATAACCACTGTAAGAGAAATACTTACAGCATAATTTTAACCAAATTTCCTGTAATGTTGTCTCTTTATTTCTAGATACAGGACAAGTAACTAAGTTCATCCGTGTGATATCCGTCCTTCTCCCAGTACTTTGCCTACAACAAACCCATAGGTAAATGTATCATCGATTTGTATGTGAGGGTCGTCTAAAAATTATCTAATGTTATATAAAGTGAAATATACCAAATAATTCTTCACAATAACCTACCCGAAACATTTATCAAAAAATTGCAATGTATTTCGTTATAGGTATCACGCTTACATTTTATCATTAATAAAAACACACGAAACAAAATAAAAAAAGCCGTCAGATAGCTATCATTTATTTATACCTGTCCTGTGTAACTAACATATTTTATAGTATTGAATAAATCAAAATTTTAACAAACATTTCGTAGCGGCGATGTAAAGCTGGGGATTTAATATAGTTTATTGCATTGGCGAATAGTTACGTGGCACCAGTGCGTTCTGTTTGAACGAACGGTTTTTGTTTGGTTTTATTAATTCCGTAAAATATAAATTTTAAAATAAATAACATTATTTGGCTTCACGTGTAGCCGGGAACAAAGTGACCAACGCATGTTATATATGAAATGAATGATATATAGATTAAAATACAAATGAAATGAAATGAATAATACATAATATGTACACCTGGAAAAGATAAAATATAATTCAGAAATTTCAAATTTCAAGGTTTTTTTTAATAATAAAAAGGATGTTTAGTCAAAAAACAATTTTCTTATTGAAAAAAAAATGTTTTTTTCTATCCTTCTTGTGAAAAACGGGTGCATTTCATTGAATCTTAATAGTGTCATTGAACTTTTAATCGATGTTTTTCTACATTGTAAGCAGCAAATATATTTATTTAGTTTTTTTTCTAACTGTCAGCAGTAAATATTTTTTACCTTAAAAGTTTCTATTTTGCAATTGATAATTGCTTTATAAGTCCAAACGTTTTATAGGTCTAGGTCCACCTGAAAACCTCTCACAATTACTGTGTAACGCTAGATCACGTTCCGTACCTCTTACGTAGAAAGAGGCTTCGTCGCGGAGAGCGGTGACACAGTCTGTATCGTTGCACTTCCGGTAGAGAACACATTCATTCATGCATTAGAAGCACGATCATAAATTCAATAAATAATTCAGAAGTACCAAGTTTCATAACGATAGTGTAGTTAGTCCTCCCATACTCAATATCACGACGTCGGTATATGTCAAAAATCGTCCTGTTCTCAATTTATTGTATAACCAGTACATAATATTATTTATGTATTTTAAACGAGCAGCATTATAGTAACATCGGTTCATTAGATTGAAGATATTTTGATTATATAATGAATAATAATAATAATGATGATTATGATGTCCTCCCAGACGTATCCGTCGGCGGCGACACACTGTTATTAATAATTAGTTCAACGTTCGTGAGCGCGAATGTGACTCGCAACACCGAAATTAGTTTTAAAGATTCTTTCGCATAATAATAATAATATTGTGATTTTAATGATAATTCCATTGTATACTATCCATCGCACACAACCTCGTTCACTGATATGACATGACCATGGTCACTAACAAAACATTATATAGCCGTAAAAACCAGTATAAGTGCCACATTAGGCTACAAGATACATCATAACTCAAATTTCTGTAGCACTCAGCCGCATTAACACTGATCTACGCCACGTGTGTATTGGGAATGATTAAACATCTTTTAGTTTCTTTTCTTTGTATTCATCACTCTATCGTTTCTGACTATTTCGCTGTAATCCGAAATGTTAATTCCCCGATTCATTGCTGATTACGCAGTAATTTGCAATGTCGCCTCAAAATTAATTCTCAAAGCCGTGGGCCTTCCAGCCGAGTCATTATTTGCATAATCTTTGTGATTTGCGCAATAATATCTCTTGGATTTTAACTTTAATAAATAACAGCGGTACGGCAGCCACGTCTTGATCATATTGTCGGAAATCCTAATTGTTAATAGTTATAAAGCATGTTTTCTGCGGATATGCTTCAGGTCTTAGTCAGATTTTTTTCCTTATTCCTCAAATGTGTTTGAGATTACTATAAAATAGATCCAGTTACGTTTCAATACATAACATATTCTCAACGGCTCGCATTGGACACAGCACACACGGTTCAAAGATAAACAGAGGTTAACTTCTATAAAAAATACGGCAATGTTATTTAGGTATTTCTATAGGTACTTACTCTCTGATTTTCCTTAGATATCAATAAATTAAAAAAGTGGAATAGCTTTGAGAAAAACGAAATTGCAGTCAGGGCGGATCGATATCACCATGAAAATGTATGGTAAATATGGGTTAAAAGATATGCACTACTTTACATGGCCCTTGGACCGATTTTTGCAGTATGTCCAGCATTTTTACATAATAATTAACAGATCCTATTAATAGAAGTATATTGGCGACATTGTCCCTAATGTTACAATTGTAATATGGTCGCCTTATTACTAAACCGACAACAAATATTCAAATCTGATGAATCCACGATAATTCTGCCTTGGAAATTTTGAACAATGTGAGTAGTCGCGAAATCCGTTCCCCCTAATTATTTATTCAGTTGTAATAAGTATCCCACGGATTATTTACTTTTGAATGGGACATACCAATATCGCTAACCTCAAAAGAAGCAGATAGGCTTTTCAAAAATATACCCATAATTTCAATGAGGTATTGTTATCGTGGAATTGGGCTTGTATTGTGTTGTGATTTGAGATAGGAGAAACGGTGTATCAATCTTGCAGCAAAGCCTTCTCAACCATTCATGCCAACTCCAAGAGTGCCGTTTCACAGCTGGAAGTGCATTGTGACAGATATGGCACTCCTAAAATTCTCCAATATAGACTTTTACTTTCATTACCGTTTTCAGAAGTGAAAAATTTTCAAACATTTAACGAGGTACAGAATGAAAACCACTATACTATTATTGTTAAACAATGAACACACAAGATGTACGAGTATAATCAAATTGCCTTCATAGTTCCACCTCGAAAACCAATTACTTAATCTATTCGTTTTATGGTGTGAGTAAGTGTAGTATTACGTTACGATGTCTATGTGTGTGTGTGTGTGTGTGTGTGTGTGTGTGTGTGTGTGTGTGTGTGTGTTCTAGACTAAGTCACTTTAGGTTGCAGATTGTTTCTATGTTAAGAGAGTTGTAAACGAGCACGCAGCTGCTAGAAATGGCTGCTACCACCCATAAACATCTGCAACGACCTCGAACAGTACTGTAGCAATGGGGCTATTAGTATAAATTAGTTTAGTTATTACAAGATAATAGGAACTTTGTGTCTTACTTTGAACAGCTGTGAGTTGCCTTTAACCTACCTATTTTTCCAATTCTTTGCCGGTTACGGAAATATTACCACTTTTGAGGACTGATATAGTCACCTCTAATATACATGTGGAACGCCAACCATGACCTACGTGCGCAAACACTCATTGTTATAATAACAACTGTTTCACTGCTTGACTAAGTGCAGCGGTGGTACTTTCCCGGGCGAACTGTATAAAGGTTCTACCATCTACCAAACGTTCGTGATTTTGTTGAGTTTTGCTGGATGGAAGCTGGACAAATTATGAAGTCACCCCAGGGCTCCATTTCTATATATAGCTGGCACGTGGCGTCCCCGCGTGGCCCGACATCTATTTCCGTTAGCGCTAATTTCAACGAAGTCTCCGAACCACGTGCCTTTCCCATAGTAGATGAGCTGAGGCCGGTGGAATTTTTCTTTTGCGTGATTTCAAAAATATTCACTTGTAATTGCGATTACTTGTGATTGCCTGAATAACACTAAATATTTATATACCTATTTAACAACCTTAAAACTAGGAATTACAAGGCGCGTATGAATAAATGCTTATTGTTAAAACAAGTATGCTACAACAAATATGAGAATGAAGACCGATTCATTTTTCTTTTTGCAGAACTATATATACAGTACCTATTTTGGTTAAATGTAGTGTTTCATTTGTTTGACAATTCTTTTAATCGCTTTTACAATATTAAATTTGTTTTGTTCTATTCCACGAAATTAATTCTTATTCCCGTTTGGAATATTCGTTCGGTATTAAAATTGTGAGCCGAAATATAAATAATACTGTTTCGTTCCAAATCCTGTGGGATACTGAAATTGAATACATTTCAAATATTTTAACGAGCTTTTGAACTAGCGATTGCTGAGTGGAATTTAATTATTGCTAGCTCGAGCTGCTTGCGTGATGGTTCCTAGATTATGTTCCTTCAAGTTCCGCTGGATACCGGAAGATTGTTAAAGAAGAATTAATTAAATACATTATTATTACCATAGCGATCTTCATTACTGCTAATACTTATACTCAATTGCTTGCTTATTCATAAATATTGATTTGATATTTTCAAAGAGAAGTTACTGTGAGAAGGTATTTTAATTTAAACCTTAAAACCGTTTTGGTCACACTCCTGTGATTATTTTCCACAACAACATTTACGTTATTTCAATATGATAATATAACATAGCAAAATTACTATGCTATCAAATAACATGAAATATAACAGCAATAGGAAAATGTTAGGGCATTGTGGTATTTCCTCATTACCCAATTCAAATACTTAAAATCTGGTACTTTAAAAGGGAATATTCTGTTCTATAACTGCTTTATTGATTGTTGGTCAAATTACCTAGATTTATAAATACAAACTTTATTTAACTAATCATGCAGCAAAACAGATTTCCTTGCTGTTTCTGCTGTTATAATGCTTATGCATATTTATAAACACCGTATTAATGGCAGCAATACGCCATTTTAGCAAACACCATTTTAATCACCACTGAGGATAAATGTAAAATTTATTTTCTCTTGATTTATTAGTTAATAGAAAGAACGCAGAGAAAGTCCAATCGAATGGAACCCTTTGTATAATACGGACGGATAATTAATTTGCGAAAAGTATCAATAAACTTTCACACTAGCACTCGGAGCCATCAATCTTTGCAACAAACGGGAGTAGGTAATTCACGCCAACGAGCGCTCGTTGAAAGTCGAAAACTATAGAGCAATTAATATTATCGACAGACTGCGATTGGCCTGCGAATTTGTGAATAATTGGAGTGAATGAGCGCAGTGCAGGCGGTAATTTAGTCGCGTCAGCTCAAAGGCGGTAACAAATTGTAGCCATCATTGGCGGGAGCAGTTAATATGAACTGTGTTCAGGGACCGTGCGGCCAGAGAACCCTCGTTTCTCGTAAATCGGAAATATATAAGTGTGGCCTTCGATTTAACTACGTATTTCACTTTTTTTCTAATGTGCTATATAGTACATTTTCTGTTGGTGCATTTCTCGGGCATTGTCTGTCAAGACTTCGGGAAGTTCTTATTCAAACAAACTTGCTTTACGGATGAATTTACTCACGCACCCATCAATGCGTAAGTAAAATCTGCTCCCTAACTGTAAAACATAGATTGCTTAGACTGAAAACAAGGACACACAGACATTATCTTAAGGCTATTCTACGCATACTAAAGGAACAAAAAAACAATATCTTCTCCAACAATTCCAAGCCTTCTCTTTTTAAGTCCATTAGTAAAAGCCTATGCATGCTATTAGTGTAGCTGTAAATTCGTTAGTTTAGTGGCCGCACTCCTGTTTCGCAAGTTAGGGCGGCAAAGTCTAAATTGTTTTACAGTTTCCGCCATCTACACTGAACCATCGTTCAACAGACTTCACTATTATTGCCGTGTTTATACTACTATGCTTACGTCACGACGTGCGCTGCTACTGGCTACACTGATTTTACTTTTATATTATAATAAAAACATTGATTTGACTGGCAAAAAAATTAACAATAAAGCAATAAGTAAATTCACCCTTTGTTCACGAAAAAATGTTTTTTGAAGAGAATATTGATAGTTTGGGTATTGTCTTTGAGCGCAACATTTTCGATACTGTAAACCAATGGAAGAAGTTTCAACTTAAGTATATTTATTGTTGTACATAAATATCTTGTAGCGTGCTTCCACGAGTTTTATTGAAAACATTGACACATTGTTTTAACATACGTATGTATGTACATATAATATATTGTGTTCACGTATAAAAGGGAATTAATCTTTAGAATTGTACTTAAAGTGTTAGTGCTTGAAAAGAAATATATGCGTATATTAGCAAATACTGGGTTCATGAAAAGTTGAATAAATATGACTAATTACTGCTTAAGTAAACATTCCTATTTACATTAGCTTTCTTTGCACAAATAAATTACAAAATTACAATACACTTTGTACCAACCCGCTGCTCTCGTGGCCACAGTCGTATTGTTCGCAACATAGGGCGGCGGGGTCTTAATTGTTTTACAGCTGCCCGCCATATACACTTTAGGGGCTTCCTGTTTCTATTGTTATAGCCTTGTTAACAACGCAATATTCTTTTAAATGATTCATAGATACAACTTACACGTGCACACACACACTTTACATAAATGCAAACACACACACCCACATACAAAAACACATACTACATATATACAAAGAACACACAACACACCCACACTTACATACACACACAGCATTACATGAGTTTCCTTAAACATAGACTGCAACATAAGTAAGCACACGAACATCTAGACTC
>DVPR01000072.1:0-18523 GCA_018239345.1 Oxynetra stangelandi
CTAGGAAAAAATAGAAAAAGTAAAAACAGGGACGAATGGAAGAAGAAAACATACTGCGATGACCCCAAATGAATTGGGACAAGGGCAGGAGGATGATAATGATATGAATGAACTAGGAAAAAATATAAATACCATTAAACACAATTACCCACTTATATACCAATTGCAAGTAAATAATTGATTTAAATAAAAAATTAGAATATTTTTTAAATTAAATGTATATTTAAAGTTAGAAGATATATATTTTTCTTGTTTAATTTAACAACAAATGCTTAGGTTCACGAAACACAATTATAAAACCGTAAAATAATTCATTGCGTTTTGAAACAACAAAAGGACAGAATTATATAAAATGCCTTATATATAATTACTTTATAATAATGTCTTTCATATTAAAACTTATTTAGAAATAAAATAGTATTCTATCATTATTTTTATAAGCAAATATTCAAAGAGCTTTATATAACCTGTACTCTGTCTTGTGGTGAAAACATCTGTATCTTTAGACATAATACAAAACAAAATGAAAAAACAATGTCAAAAATGGCGGCCAAGTCAAAGAAGCGGCTGTCCAAAAATGAAAATAAATTATTAAAATTAGATAAATTGGAACTCAGTGATGTAATATGTTCAATTTGTCAGTCTATTCTAATAGAACCCGTTACTTTGCCCTGCTATCACGATTTTTGTCAACGCTGTTTTTCTGGTACCATCGAAAATAATGCTTTGTGTTGCCCATTATGTCGATTAAGAATTGGTTCCTGGCTCAGAAAGACATCAAAACAAAAATGTTTGGTGAATATTGAACTTTGGAAATTCATTGAAAGGCGCTTTAACAAGGAAATAGAGAAAAAGTCAAAGGGAGAAGACCTAGATTTGTTGTCAGGTAAAAACGTATATATAGAAGTTTTCTACTGAGCTTTTGCAATAAACTGTTTTAAAATAATATGTAAACCATTCAGAATAACTCAGAGAAACAAAATTCACTAATACGTTGTATTAATACTGCATATTTAGTCGCTAGAGAGATTGCACTGTTTTGCTTAAAATCTGTTGTGCATTCCAATGTTTACCAACAACATACTAGATATTACCACGCTATTACACATTTTAAATTTAGAACGTTACAAAAAAGAAAAACAATAAGACACTCCATATATGTGGTAGGTATGTTATGAAGACACTATTATAACAGCGATAATTAGTTTATTTCGAATCTCATTAATTTCTTCAACTCATTGTAAATTAATTATTTATATATAATTTTACCTTCACAGATTGATAAGTTTAATCTTAAAAACTAAGTGAATACTATTTTCAGGTACGCCATTGCCACGTTTAAGTCTACCTGGCGAAATAAGATCTGAATACGAAGCCGAAATCAAAAGGTTAAGGGAGGAGCGATTGAACCTTGAACACAAACATTTAGAGGAAACAGAGAATCTGATTAAGTGAGTTGAAAATTCTTAATGCTGTAGAGTAGGGAGTGTAAAACATTTTAAAGATAAAAATATTATATTTCAATTCTTGACCATCTGCAAACGAACAATTGAAGCACTAAAAAGTAGAGTTATGTTCAGATAAGACGGCTTAAGAGTTTCAAATTTTACCTCTTTAATTATTTTGTTCTATATATAGATCTGTATAAATCCAGACAAAATATTGCTAATCATGAAATCTCCAAAACGATACACATATGTGTAAGTTACTTGAAATTTTGCGTAGATATTGCTTTAGCAATATGGATACTAAAATGGGATTTTAGGAAATTCCTGTTTAATACATATTTCTAACCTACCATGACATAAAGCATGTAATTAAATTAAATTAAAATTCGTATAACAGATGACCGTAACCTTGGATTGTATAAATTACATAATATATAGGTTATACTGTAAGAACTAAAAGAAACATTAAATATATTGTTTTACTGATTGATATTTCGTTATATATATGAAGGCCTATAGATTACTATTATAACAACACGCTCGGGGTAAAAATACAGTAAAATATTGTGACTACTGACAGTCAATCAGTTACCAAAACTGATCTTGGAACCTATAATATTTGACGAGGAAAAGTATTTCTATGTCTGTATGTAAAAAGGAAAAGATCTATATAAATATATATATTTATATGTATGTAGCTTAACAGACTTCTGGTAAGCACAACACAACACAGGAACTCTTTAAATGACTACTTTTGGGTCAAAGGGCCGTGTGTGAAAATGTCCCAACTTATTATTATTTTTATATACATTTCATTTATTTGAATGTACACTAACATTTGCTTGTTAATTAAGAAACATACATAAATCATATATTTCTCAGGATAGTTATAAAAAAGCAGTTAATTTAATATTGTTGTTAAGAAAAAAAAATTTTTCAATTGGCCTCCTGTTGACAGGATATTCTTGATCTGGCATTTTAGGCAAACTCAGTTTTGATTGAATTATATATGCTTACGTGTATCTTATCTAAGTTTACCATTGACACTTTATCATTTATTCTTTTTATAGTCCAAATTGAAGCGATCAAAATATAGGTATCACTTTAATAATCCCAGTCATTACTTTATTGATTAAATAAATAAAAAATTATTAAGTATATTAGTTACAACGTAATAATTTAACTGAAATTATTATATAACTAATATTTATATTTATTTATATATATATATATATATATATATATAATTGATATTAATAATTTATACCTATTACTAAATAAATGTAAGATCGTGCTGTTCTATTATTACGCAATGTTATAGAAAACTGCAACATGAGGAGGAAGAGGCACATAAGCAGTATACGGAACGTCTCCAAGAGGATGAATTATTGGCGTTGAGAATTCAAAAGGAGAGTGCGAAAAGTGATCCTTTGGAAACAAAGAAACAGCAAAGTTCACAGTGCTCTACAGTGAAACACAAATTGAAGGCGACCAAAATAGACAGCTATCTGTGTAAAACTGGAAACCTTATTAACGAGTGAGTGTAAGCTATTTTTTTTTAAATTATTTATTTTGTGGAAGATGCATGGCAGATAAATAAAATAGCATATTTTACGGTAAGTGAATTTATACATACTGAATAAAAACACATAGTTTTACGCATACTTTACTAAAAACCTATAATTTACTTACTAATTCATACTCTTGTGCTGTGTTGAACTGCCAAGATGTTGTAGAGCCGTGAAATGTTGATTGATTGCCACCCAGGAACAATATTTATGTGATCAGATGAAACATTTAATGTGTGTCTGCGTTTAAAAATAGCTATATAAGTAAATATTTAAATGAATATATATGTATGCAGTATGTATGTATCAGTTATCATGTTGTAAACATGACAGGCACTATACCTAAGTGCCTAATATAATATCAGTTTGCCGCATGTAGAGATGTCCCCAGATATTATTATCTCTATACTCATGCATAATTTATATTTCCGCATTTAAGGAGCTCACTTGTAATCAATGAAATGTCCACCGGTCCAGACAGTTCTACTACCTCCAAAGTGTCATCAATAAAACCCAACGATAGACATTCACCAGAAATAACTCCTACGTACGGGAAGTTGTTTAAAAATTTTCTAGACAAGAAAAATAAGAATGGCACCGGGGCTTGGAATAAAGAAAATGGCAAAATTATAAAGACCAAGGTAAGTCTATTCTAAAATATCACCTAATGAACTAATATTAAATGTAATTATTTTAAAAGATGCCTACGAAAAATTTTATTAAGAGTATTTTCTCATGATCACAAACATGAACTAGAAATTTGAAAGATAATATGTATGTATTAAATGGGGTGGTATAATTGAGTATAAATGCATGTCAAATAATAATTGTTTTTATTAATGTGAATACTTCAAAGCTATTATTATTTCAGTCTGACATTGTAGAATCTAGTTATAAGGATACAAGCACCGCTGAAGATAGAAATTTAGTGAAAACAAAAAATGTTATACAGTCACTAGTGGTATCTCTTCCGTTGCCCTGTTCTGGCATTCGACATCACAAAGTGAATGAACCAGATAACAGAAATTTGGAAACTGGCAGTGTAGACTCAATGAGGCAAGAGTTGTGCTACTTCAAGCCCATAGAAGGGACATCACCTATGAGGTAATTAAAAACAATTATAAATCTCTGAAAGTCAGGCATATGTAGAGTTACAATTTCAAAACAAAGCATTATATTACAGTAAACACACCTTAAAATACATCTCAAACTATAGAAAAAAATATGCATTAATGTACTGCAACTTCTTATTGTCCTATATATATATTGAAAATATAGCGCTTATTATAGTTCACTGTGCATAGAAGCAATTCCCACAAGAGACTACTATCTAACATTTGCAATGTGATAAAAAAATGAGTCCTTATTAATTTTGTTAGGGTCATGAGACTGTAGTTATAATAATCTTTATTTGCTATATAAGGTACATACTCCTATAGGTAGTAAAAAATATCCATAGTGGTAACCTTATTTTAACCTATAACCTTATTGGTGTGCAAGTGTCATTACAATCAGGAACTTTATTAATTTATAAAATAGTAGTTCATTCATGTCAATATAAAATATATATAAATGTTATGTCAATATAAAATATATATAAATATATTTAAAAAAAGAGCCAAATTTATATCATAAATGTGATTTATGTTAAATATAAATTGAATATAGACATACCAATTGGAGTTCTTTAAGAAAAGTTCAAACCAAAGACCTTATGTTAACTGCTCAAAGCTTGTATTCTGTATTGACTGGTATGATGTCATGATATCATTTTCTTTTTCATAATGACTTTACAATATTTTTGCTATTAACTTTATTATAAAGTAATTAAAATTAATAAATCTAACGTTAAATATACATGTTATTCTAATATCATGATGTACTTATATTTTTTGCAGTTTTAACGTTGGTAAAACGTTGCCCCTGAGGGTGCCAGGGATGAGGGTGGATACGGAAAAGAAAAGTCCTAAACACAAGGTGCCACCCAGCCGCGCTCAGTACATAGAGGGTTTATGTCAACTCCGCAACTTGTCTCTCGCCCAGAGGCTGCCCTCCGCATTTGTTGTAGCTCTTAGCATATTAAAGACAAATAATGTAAGTATATGCATACATATAGTACAAAGCAATAATAAAATTAGTTAATGTAATAGAACAAACTGTTTCTTTTAAATTAATTCAAATTAATTTTCTGTCTAAAATTTATCTGTTTACCGCCATGTATTGTTGAATTCCAGGACAATTCAATGAAATGTGTCACTAGATCAAAAATGAAAAAAGTTAGCCCCGTGTTGACAACACCACCAAGGAAGAAGAATATTTGCAATAGAAATAAGCAAACCATTAGGGTCGACGGCATTGATAGTATGAACGCCGAAACGACTTTGCGAAGGACCAGATCAATGGGTAGCCTATCTAAGAATGAGAATGAGGTGACACCTAAGAAAAAAATTAATAACCGTAAAGTTTCCTCCGAAAGAAAGCCATATTTAAGAAGTGATTCCAAAAAAGACAATGCCAAAAAGGAGGTCTGCGGTTCGCCCATTTTAGAAGAATCCATTAATAATAATAAGGTAAATTTAGTTGTAAAAAATTTGTCTAGTCCACTGGATAATTGTGATGTTAAGAATATATTGCGAGAACAGCTAAGAATTGAGAAGATAATTGAACAGGAAAAGAATGATTTTGAACTAGCCCAGCAAGTGGATGCCGAATTGAATGGACGCATGCAACTAAGACGAGCGGCCACCAAGCGGCAAGTCAAACTCAATTATGGTCTTAGACCCGCGAAAAAACTAAAAGTTTAATAATTCTCTCTTCATTGATAATTTTGTACTCAATAAAATTTTAGTGATTGATATTTAATGAAACTACATAGTTCATGTTTTGTGGAAATTCATATTGAACTAATATCTAGATCGTTTGCTCATAAATTTAAGTAAGAAATTTTAAATGCATAAAAACATACAAAAATTTTAATGCTCTTTTATCATTCATTCTTAAATAATGTTAAGTAAGATGTACATTTTAGAAAAAAAAATCGAACAGCTAGGCATTTAATATTATTACATTGGTTATGTGATTGAAATTGTTTGTACAACATACAATATTGCCTTGAAAATCGTAACAAGAAAAAGCAGGAGGAGAGGGGGAGAGAAGGGCAACTCTGTGATGGGTTTTAAAACACAGTCTCGAGTCATTGTGAAACTAAATGGGTCAAAAATTAATTAATCTAACACTATGTTATTGTGTGTACTAAAGAAAATAAAACTCTTATGACTGCATCTCAAATACTTATAAAAAATAATACCTTTTACCTAATACTGATAGGGTTTTCACATCTTGCAAAATGCGAAAAAAGTTTATTGTATTTATTATAAATTTTGATTGCTTGTTATATTATAATGTCAATAAAGATCATAGCTTAGATAACATTAGTACCAATTACTGGTACCTGGTGTGAACTAAATCTTTTCTGTCAAATTAGTGTAAGAAATAGTTCTTTCACAATATTTTGTATACCGCTGAATCAGGGCTGACCTGCAAATACAACTACATAGGCAGGTATTCTAATGAATCATATTGCATCGTATGAACTATTAGTTTATATCATGACTGATAATGAAATTTTTTTTTATCTGAATATGGTGGCAAACGGGCTTGCAGCAGTCACAAGTGACCGTCACCATAGACATCTGCAAGTAACCTCAGATAGGACAAGAGTGTTGCCACTCTTGAATACCAAGATGGTCGGCTCTGGTATACTCGTGAACCAGCAAAAATACCCTTCAAACCGAAACAGATTGCTACGATAACAACTGCTTCACGGCATATAAGCGTAGCGGTGGTAAACAATTAATGTGAGATATTTTTTTCAACGGGATGTGAGATAAATTTTTTTGCAGGATGTCTAACCCTAACGGTGTTCTCTTTGCTCGCTCCCCTTTAGCTAGTTCGTTCTTATGTTTTATATTTGACTTGTAAATTTTATTGTATCCAAATTTCTAGACTACATGCAATTTTGACAGTAAATAGGACAGATACTGCGTGTTACGGAAACTTCTTTATTTTATGCATAGATGATAATATACACCCTTGCGTGATTGCTTATTGCAGTTACATTAATTGACAAACCGTAAACGAAGTTCCATTATATATCTTCCCCTTGCAAGGGACTCTTTATACCGAGTGCATTGACCTCAATCGATTATAGTATAGACTTACCTCACCGATTACATTTAAGTTTTAGAGTTAACTCAAATAAATAGCCTTTCAATTAAAAAGTCATTCATATACTCAACTTGATCACTACTACTACTAAGTATTGTGAGATATATATATATATATAATGTCGTTCATACTGATTAAAAATGAATTTTTTTTAACTGTTTAGACATATAAATAAATATTAAAAATTATCGTTCCAATAATCAATTGTATTTAACAGATAATATCCTTAGTACAGTTTACAATAAAAGTATTTTGCTTTTAATTATTGGTTGCAAAGTGTAAATAAGTTTTGTTTTTTACTTCACACCACTACTGCATATTATTTACAATTTTATTATATCTCTTTGGCGACCATTTAATTGCTATATTGTAATAGCTTATTCCTCAAGAACTCTATAGACGATAGAAGAATTGTCGCCTGCCAGGAATATTGAAGAACACGTGAACATTGATTGAAGTTAATATATTATATATTCGTGAATCGTTCATTACAATTGTATTTTTAATGTTCTTATTTGCGTTTTCGTATTCGCCAGATGCGTTTGACTCTAGGGCTAGTTTTGGGAAATTATATAAATTAAACAATGTATGAATGTATGTTTTTTATATTTTGATGTATACTTACTGTTGTCGGTTATTTAGTTTTTAGTCGTCTGCTGTGTGTAAATATACCTAAACAGTATTTTTTTTAATTAACCGATGTAAAGGCTGGTTCCAATGGACGTTGTTGGTCTGCACGGCTGCATATGTGATTTCTAAACGGATATCGAGTTTTAGATTACATTTTTATGTTCTATTTTAATGGCGATTAATTATTTGTTCTCACTGGAAGCGCATACATCCAGGTGGGCATACTGAGTGTACAATGTCCTACAATTTTATTAAAATACATACTGTTATACACATATCTGTGATGCTCATTGTACTAGCTCATTTTATAATAGTATTCTGCGCTGTAACATAACACTAATATCAAGATTTTAGAATTCATATATTTTATTTGTAAGGGTTATTTATGGTATATCCATCACAATTAATTATAATTTTGTCATAGTTAACCCGGGACAGTCCCAATATTTACTGCAGATGGGGACTTCAAAGTCAACTATTAGTACTAATGTTGTGATTTTAAATAATTTTTAACTGATCTGAAATTAACCATTGGATTTGGCTGTTTATTGCGTGCATAATTATATGAAATAACATTGGCTGGTACCTACAGTCATATGCATTCATGCCCACAACTTATTACTTTCTACGGAAAAAATAAACTTATATTTTTACATTCGCGTTATTCATCAATGTGCACATTATGCAAATTAAATCCAGTCCAATTTCATTGTCGGAGTGTCTCCGTCCATTGCCCTCTGGAGCCATAGTTTATAGACCCCATAGCAGCTGGATGACACTATCCAATTTCGATTTAAGCGAGAAAAACAACCACCTAAGATTGTCAGGAGTCGGTGTGAAGTTTCGTGTATTTGGAAGATTGACCAGCAAATGAATGGTTTTTAACTCCAGTAATGTTATGTTATGTATGATTTGAATTGTTAATTAAACTGTTAATATGGGATTATTTTTGTACATGCTTGCTGTGATATGTCACGAGTGTTAAATTATTAAGTACAATGATTGTTCAATTTCATTTGACACTTGGGGCACAAAATTAAGATTTTGTGATTAATTTGTTTAAGTAAAAAAACATAAGTGTGTAAATATAGTTTATTCAGTGTATGATGTGTTATTACTAAAATAGTTAACATTTGGTTTCCCGTTTGTTTTTTTTTTTGCCAACACGAGTCGGTCTAGGTCTGTTAATGAAATAAAACTAACAATTATTGTAGTCAGGTGAAAAATACCTAGCTAACTAGCGACATATTCCACAAACTCTCACACTTATGCATTCAAGCAAATCTGTTTTTGCAGCAATTCTGTATCATTATTTTGTACAAAATTTATATGGATTTTGTTAAAAACAAATAAAGATGAAAAGTTTTAGATTATTAGATTACAATCTAACTATTAGGCTAAAAATTTGGGCCACAGATATGTCACTGTCACAATCTGGTTGCATTTGTACTGCTTGATGTCGAATTACATTAATAACACGAGATTTATTTCTGCTATTCACTGATCGAAAATATAAGAATTTTGCAACTTCATTTATTATTTGATGAATTTTTGTATTGTTCCATCTACGTATTGTTCTGTATCTAAGATACTACTGCGTTTTCTTTCATAGCTATTCAGATTGATAACTAAATGTCATGTTGTGCCACATTTCTTGCAAGTGAACTGCATGTTCCAGTTGTTTTAATAGTCAGTTGAAAGTCTATTTCCTTAAAACTTATCCAGTCAGGGTGCATTATGGTTTGTTATGCCAGACCTTAAGGGCTGACACCGTTTGGAGTGCTTAACAGCTCATTTCTGTTATCCCCTCGATTTAATGCTCATGCTCTTCATGTCACAATTCAGGAGTCTTAGTACGTGATGAATGAGTGTCCCAATGGTCTCTGCATGCAACATTTGTCCCAACTTAACTTGATGTCCTCTCTGAAATCCAACATTCTGTGGACATTCTGTTCAATCATTCAGTTCAGAAAGTTAATTCTGCGGATGTGGACCAGCCAGGGCAACTGTTGTTGTTTCAGTAAAGCCTTTATACCGGGACTGCCTATCGTTGACCATGTGGATGGTCACTTTCTCTTTTCATATTACTCTTAGCTTTGAATGCAGTACTCGCATTTCATCCAAACCCTGAAAGATTGAAATGAATACTCAAATAATTAAGGCCATTCTTTGTTAATGTAATATTTTTACCATTTACTAGTTTTGTTCCATATAACTATTATAACTGTCATATTTTATGCACAATAGAAAATGTACAGTTAGTATGTATATATTCTCATAGTTTCAAAGAAAAAAAAATTTTGTTCATGAAAAATTTAATGATTGAAATTTTAGAATTATCCCCAAAATTAATATGAACCAACTTACTTGATGACTGCAAACACGAGTTTCTCCTGTTGCTGTGGAACAATAAGTATTTTATTATTTCAACAATAAGAACAAATACATACTTTGTAGTTCATATCATATGAATGTTTTATAACAAAAAAGGTACCTGAAAGTTTCTTGAAGATTTTTTTTTCTCATTTGCAAGTACGGCAAATAGAAATTAATGTTCCTGATTTTCCATCGCCGCAACTTCTGTAATTCCATTGTAATATTAATTTAATAATTGTTCTTTCTAAATAACAAAAAGTTTTTATTGAGTCTTCAAAATAAAGAATCTTCATTTAACAATTTGTGACAATTGTTTTGGTTTATCCCATATTTATGTATTGCCACATCCCTTTTTCAACAAAAAAGAAACATCTCAGACCATACCATTACGTCATAACTCACTCACCACATTGATGTTGCTTCTCAGATGGACACAGAACTTCTTGTATGTACAAAGCACTCTTGGGGGACGCTTGTTGAAGTCATGTCTTCCACGACTCACACTCAGACATCAAGGCACCTGAGCTTATCTCCACTTAGCATAGCATTTTGATGCTTCATACACCATCAAAAATACACACTCATACCCAATTCTCTTATTATTGAATTGAGAGGTATAATAACATTTTAAAAATATTATTGAAAAAAAAACTCATTATTTTTTTACATAACTAATTTGTGTAAGAGAAAAATCATAATAAAAACATTGGTATGCTCTTTGAAATAAGAAGTTATCAGCATTGATTACAACTCCTGTATACAAACCAGAATCATTCTTCAATTGAACATAAATATAACAAACAAACTCATCTAAATTGAAACATCCATCTCAGAATACATACACTTTATTTATCTTAACATCTCTCAACACACCACATCACATTAAAACACACAAAGCATTAGTCAGCTTACATCTATGTGCATATTCTTGGTTCTATAACATTCATGTGAATAATGAGAAAGTGATTATTCTATCACTACAATGTTTAAATCTGTAAAGAGAACTATAGAAAAGTTTAATTCAAAATTATTTAACTAACAATACACCAGTCCACACAAACATCTCCGTTACGATCAACAGGTCTCACCTCATGTCTGGGGTTTATTGTTATTCCATCCGCTACTGGATCCAGAGGAGCCACCTCCTCCACTCCCCCAATTCCCTTGGCCACCTGACCAATTTCCTTGGTTCCAGTTGCCGCCCCCCTTACCATTATTCCAGATTGGGTTGCCTCCCTGGTTCCATGCAGGTGGATGTCCATTTTGTCCCCAATTAGCATTGCCATTCCAGTTTTTACCCGGATTGCCTTGTGGAGGTCCTCCTCCTTGCCAGTTGTTAGGTCCCGAATTCCCTGGTCCTCCTAAAAACCCACCCCATCCAGCTTGATTAAGAGCAGCTGCGACCAGACTAATTGGTAAGTTAAAGTTCGGCGGGGGTCCTCCATTTGGGTTAATGCCCAAATTTTGCATATTAAGAGAATCTATGTTGCTGTTACCTCCATTACTGTTGGAGCTGCCAGAGGGCCCAGGCCGGTTCCCTTCCCAGTTGTTGGAGTTATAAGAATCATCTTTCCAATTGGGATTGGATTTGCTTTTTATTTTAGGTGCTGCACTAGATACCGATACAGAAGCTCCTTTTATAACATGATCTTCTCCGCATAAGCTCTGAGCTACTTCGGGATCTAAAAAGGTAACAAAACCGAATGCTCTGAACGGGCGGGGAACAAACACATCTGTTACTTCACCAAACTTTGAGAAGTAATCCCTGAGATCATCTGCTGTCATATCTTCAGTACATCGCCCGACAAATACTTTGCACGGCATTTGAGGTACCACTCCTTCTTTAGAGTTCGGAATGCGAACATCCACCCAGCGACCATCGATGTTATGCCTCTGAGCGAGTGCTCTCATCTGTGATGCATACGTAGCAAATCGTATGAAACCGAATCCTTTAAAGGAGCCATTCTTGTCCCGCTTTAGCTGCACCATAACTACTTCGCCGAATTGTTCGAAATACTGCTTTATTGATTCTTCTGTAGACTTCCATGGCAACCCAAGACATATCAAGTCCGAGCATGTAAGTTTTTTCTCCAAACGCTTTGTTTTAGCGGCTGAATTCTCCGGGGAAACATCTTCCATCTTACGTTTGTTTTCTTTGGGAAAAACGCATATGTACAAAGTTTTACCCCATCCTGTTTCATTTGGCGGATGAAGCTTGCCGTCACTGATCCGAATTCCTCTGATGCTTTTGCTATCAGGATGACGATATTTAAGACCACATGCTCCAGGAAATTGAGCTACTAATGTTGATAGCAAAAGCGTCCCGTCGAGTTCAAAAGGGATTTCCACAGCATTACTGTCGTCTTCATCCTCACTAACTCTTATGTATTCAAATAAATCTTCATTGTAACCATCACTTTTGGAATTCATTTTAAAGATATTTCAATTTGAAAAAAACATACAACAATGCAATTGGTTATCACGTCCAAAAACTATTTAACAAGACAAAATGGTCGTGCTCGCTTGGTAGTGACGCAGTTTGCAATACTGCCAACTATCAGATATTAATGTTATCAATACGACGGAAATAATCCATACATATTTTTTTATTTGATAAACGTAGTCTTCTTGCTAAATAGATGATATAATTTCTACAAGTATTTAAACTGTGCAAAATATGTAGTGGTTAAATGCATTAAGTACTATTAATCTTTATCATTTTACAATTATTACGACTGGCAAACTTTATGTGGAGTTATTCTGATTGTTTATAGTAATGATGGGTATAATTTGCTTTACTTTTTTAAGATCGTAGAATCGCGGGCGACATTTGCGTTCTTAAGCATTGTTGTAATTAAAAAATACTTAGTATATATCTATAAATCAATTTGTAATGCTTAACAATAACTGATAGCATGTATTCCCAAGGTGCTAATTAAAAAGCATAATTCATTCAGGGCGGCCAGATCTTTTCAATTGAAAGGTTGTTTTTTAACTTAAAATCTGTTGTAAAATTTATAGAGGTAATGTAGTAAAGTTATGTACCCGATGCATTCGATACTATACATCAAGTTACAATAACAATAACTTAAGATAACCATATAATTATGTACATGGTTCGCTGGATATTTCAAATTGTATATACGTATATCAATTAGACACACAAAGATTTCGGAATGGCTATTTTATACAAAACGAACTACGCGGTAATAATAAAAAAATAAATATGTTGTTATCTTATTTGTTTCATAATGTCAACTAAATTCAAAGTATGTATAGATTAACACGAATATGAACAATCTCAACAAAATATTGCACGTATTGATTTATGGAGGATACTGATTTCAATTTGTTTTTCATTTTATCGTACCGTATTGATTTTATTATATTCATTCATTTTAATGAATATCTAAACAATTCCGTAGGTTTGTGTCATCAGAACTACTAGAGGATACTGATTTCAATTTGTTTTTTATTTTATCGTACCGTATTGATTTGATTATATTCACTCATTTTAATGAATATCTAAACAATTCCGTAGGTCTGTGTCATCAGAAGAAAAATTAAATTGAATCAGTATTGAGTAAAAAGTATATTGAAAAATCACATGAGAAATATAATTCAAATCATTCAAGTAATAATTAATTTGGTCGATTCTCAGAAATACTACTTTTTGAAGAAATTAATGCTTAATTAGAAATTATTGTGAGAGTTCTATCGCTGAAAGATTATCGTTTTTATATAGAGTATTGAGATGGTGTAAATCCAAATTGTTTTTTAAATTCAACGAACGGAATGTGAAATACCAGCCTAACGCCTGGTACCGGACACATCCCGTCACTAGTTCACCTTGAATCTTGACTTTTACCATTTTGTCTGCTATATTTAGGCATACCATTAAATAAATAATTATAATACACATATGTAATGCGCCGGTATTTCATAATGCCATGTGATTTAATTTATTTTAACTATAACTTAATGGTACTTATTTATCAAATAATAACAATAGTTAATAGCCAATGCCTTATAACATTGTACGAATTTTATTTATTTATTTAAATAATTTTTGTTAGTCTGTCTACCCACAGCGTTTTCGTACCACTAAAAAGAGTAAAAGTATTAAAAAGCAAATACCGTTAAAAAGTAATTTGAAAATATGTCATTTTATTTATGTATACGCAAGTGTGCAGTAAATTGTATTTATTACTTAAACGAATCAATAGAATATTATGTATGTATGTATAGCACATAATTGTTTAAAGCACAATTATTATTTTACAAAAAGCGCCCAAATGCCACTATGAACTTTCGATCTTGTTTGAAATCCGGAGAATTGAACCTGTCTGGTAGGTTGCAAACAACTTTTAAATTGTCTCACAATCATCAATATTTCCATTTGTATTGGTTGTTTACTTATCGAGCATTAATTTATAATTATTATTATTATGGTTTATTGCTTTATTACAGGTATAATATACAGTTAGTAAAAATCACTGTTTCCACTTCAATATACCATTAAAGGTACGCAATTTTTGGATGTCAACATTTTATGCGATAAGTCATCAATGACAACAAATAAATTAAAATTGTACTAGAATTTTTATTTAAATAAAATTATTTCTCACTGTATAAAATTTATGCGGATAGCAGGAGCATTTTACAAGTTTCATTATTTGTTAAGCTTATATAACGAAAATAATCAGGCGTATTAAAAATAATTTTGTTTTTGCTAACTGTCAAATGATACGTTTTTAAGTTATCGAATTAAATAATCATATTATGTCTGTTTTGTATTGCAACACTTTTACCCATGGCGCTCTTATGTAGATATAAGTAGTTCAAATTTATTTAAAGTTTTTACGGAATCTGTGTTATTTGACAGATTTATTATATCATTAGTTATAAATGACAAATGGAAGTTACTGACAAAAAACTAAATTTTTGGGGCACATATTAAGGATAGAGATATAGAAACACATTTAATACATCATTTAAAGTATTAAAATATTTATCTGTAATAAAATAAAATAAATAAATAACCGTCACGCCATGTCCCTGGCGGGGTAGGCAGAGAGCACCGAGTGCCAAACATCGTCGACATTCATCAGTCTCTTCATGCATACATACCGGTTTCGGTTTATTTGTAATATGATATATAAATCCCATTGCGCCTCCGACACAATTGAGTAGGAAACGCGTGTTTATTTTATTTAGAAGGTCAGAGACCAGTTTCGCGACATTTCTCTTTTTTTGTTTAACAAAGACATAGTGCAATGGGTGGGTCCCCTTCACTGGCGCGGGTAGACTCGCCTTGCAATGGCCCGCTAGCTACAGGAAGCGTTCCCAAGGCGATCGCGCTACCACAATACGTGAACAGTCACTTACATTTCCATATAAAACTGTACCCGTAGTAAGTACTCTCTCGTTGTGAAATACTTGCAAGGTCTAGACCTATAATGACACTTTGAGACTTGTGTATCAACGATAACTTTATTTTAATACTAGCCAACCTATTAAGTTATAACTGCAGATACTTTTAACTGTGATCTTGCAGTAATAATGTTAATATGTACATTTTAACAACTGTCTCGTCGTTTTCGGATGTTTTATTTATTTTAATATTTATGTGCCAATACACAATAAGGGCATTACAAATACATTTTATACAATTATATAAATTATTATATCCTGTAAATATTTACTAAGAGACAAAGTAGGCGTTGATTTCAAAGTCCTTATCAGGAAAGGATTTAATTAAAGTTCGATTTTTTACAAGCTCTTTATAGAGATATAGCTAGAGAGTTGTTTATATGCACTATGTGGATTTGAAGGTCCATATTGTAGGTACTTCCTTCGTATTAGCAACATATTCGTATGAAACGATTTAAACTAATGAAGTAAATGAGTCCCAATTCAGTACTCAAGTGCGTTTTGTTAAATTAAAAGAAAGCCCGATCATCTATATTAGTTGGGCATAGCATTTAAATTATTTATTTCAGACACACTTAGACTACTTAAAATTCATAGTGCATCAGGACCAACGTGGAATTTTGCCGTTCCACTTGGTTCACCGTTCACTTACAAGCCCCGTTTTGATCAAAGGACACTGACATGTAATAAATATTTTTATAAAAAAATCTAAAGACGTCACAATGTAAATATTTTGGTTTACTCGTATTTTTATTAAAACGCTTAATCCTTTTGTGATTGCCAAAATTAATGAAGTGTTTTATTACGATTATAGATTTTCGAATATTATGTTGTTTGATACATTCTTATCAAAATGACATAGAGATACCCCTTGTCGAATTCGATAATCTGTTAGATTCAACCTCAGCCCATACTGTTTAGTTCCTGTTTGCATTTCGATTATTATAGGTACAATGCATGTGCAATATTTTTAAGAATTTGCAAGTGTTTACTGCTTATTACGAGTGCTTATGAAATTTATACGGACACATCTATTATCTATTAAGTCTACTGGACGATAAACTTAACTTTAAGTGTTTTCTGGAATATCACAAAGAGTAACCTAAAATTATTAACGCTCAAAATTTTATGATTATGAACAAAAACATTTTTTTAACAAAGCTGTCTTGCATAAATGATAAAATTATGGTCATGATTGATAATGATGATAAAAGCATGATGTGCTGTTTTACGGCAACATGCAGTAGAGTCAATGCAAATAGTACGTTCAACTTGGTTCATCGAAAAATGATAATTAATGCAAGGTTTGTAAGTAAAAACTAAGTAATAAAAGTATTGGCAATGAAGATACAATATATATACAGTCCGCTATACATTCACATCCGTAATATCATCAAGGTCAAACTATTTATGCACCGTTAAGAATTGAATTTACCACTGAAATATAAAAAATGTCAAATAAATGTAAATATAAAAAAAATCAAATATTAATTTTTTTCCACAAGATCTACTAATTGTACCAGTTACTACTACTACTACCGAATACTCCTAACTACTTATAACGTGCAATTTCGTATATTTGAACCGAATATAAAACAATAAAACAATTTTTTGGTTTTTTTTTTAAATAAACAAATTGTATTGACAGAGAGGTATTTGACCCTAAGCGATACGAAAAAAACAACAAGAAAAGTAAATAAAACAGAGGAAATCATTAGATGGTAGTGTATTTAACCGCCATGACGTTAAGTAAGATCGACCAGAGATGTCAAAACTGCTCACAGGTTGAATGGGAGAATTGAATGCTTTTAGAAATAAGTCCGCCTTTTTGTCACTTATATTCTTAGGTCGCAAATAAAGTATAAATAAATAAATGTTGGGGGGAAATTTAAGCCCAATATAAGATTTTTCACGATGTCACTATAAATACTATACCTACATAATCATGCTCTAGCATATTGCTTGTATTACAGAACAGCTCGATTCAAAGTTTCACAAAAGTTTCTTCCCATTATTATTTAGTTCACGTATGTTTTGCATTCATTCTTTACTTTTATTTCTATTTTAGTCGATAGCTGAAACTTTTGTATCGTCTTATACATTAAAAACCTTAAGCTCTGCTTTGAGAAGACTTGACTTTTTTATTTACTGAAATTAATGAGATTATTTGAAAAGGTTTGTTCTATTCCTAAAGTAAGACAACAGCGCCCAATCAGAAATGTGAATTTTACATATTTCACTTTCACTAAACACAATACAATGTCTAAATTTAGTTAAATTTTCTACAAAATTTTAAGCTGCCTCCATTTGCCAATTACCTAAAAATTATATATTTGCTAATATGATGTTCATGAAAATCTTGTCGCGTTTGGTCTAATCTGTAGTTTCTAATTAAATAAGGCAATAATAAGACAAATTGTGTTGTATCCCACATATAATTTTAGTAATAAATAGATACCCACTCAGGTAATAAAATAAATACGAAGTGATAAAAATATAGAAACAGCTTCTCCCTTCCAAGAGTATTTACATAAATCGTTGTAGAAAAAAAATACTTTACATAAATATTGTTAAAATATACATTTACCAAGACGGCTTTCAATTTCATTACATGACTAAAACTGGTTCCTTCGTCAATTCTGCCTTATAACATAAGTACCTATAGTATTAGTAGGCAATTACTAATTAATATAAATTCTGTAAGTTTCGAAAAATCGTTAAAAACAAAATTAGGATAGGTCCTGACCTATCCTGTAATAGGATATTTTTTTGTTTTTTTTATTTAGCTATAGGCTCGCGTTTGACTGCTATCCCACCTGATGGAAAGCAGGATGCAGCCTA
>DVPR01000073.1:0-18494 GCA_018239345.1 Oxynetra stangelandi
CGTTGTGACATTAATCGGTCCGTTCAAAGCCATTTCCTTTGTTGGCTGACGATCTGTGCTTCTTAGGCGCGACAGCGGTTATTTAAGATTGTCAACAGTTTCTACTCTCTCGTAATTGTAATTATTATTCTCGATTACCCACTTTACGTTCTATACCGCGTCTTCATATTGTAAGCGGTTATGGTGAATGTTAACTAGGGAATATTAAACATTAATTCGCATATTCACACACGACAGTATGGTACAAAGTGTGAGAAAAGTTACCGTTAAAAATGTTAGTTTCAATTTTTGTAAAATATGATAAGTTTAGTTTTATATTTTTTCCACAATTTAATTATTTGTATGCCCGCAAAAGGTGAAATATGCAATATATTTTTGTAAAACCCATTTATTTAAAATAAGGGATTTTGCAAATAAATGTTTTTGATATTGGGTGTTGATTTTTGATTTTGATTTAGATTTTTGATTTTGTTTTCGACTTTTCATTGCTAATTTTGATCTCGCTGCTGAAATCCATTAAATCTAAAACTTCAGTCGTTAGCTATTAAACTCAATACCTACCCCGCGTATTTATTTGTTGTCAACTTATAGTCTAAATATTTTAACTTGCATTGTAACTTGTCCTCGCTCTCACCAATCACCGAGCTATATTTTATTCAATGTGTTCCTCTCATCCCACCTAGCAAATGAATGTATGCAATGTTATTTTTATAAATCGTTTTGAAAGAATAATTTAGGAATTTTTTCTCGCCCTCGAGAAATAGGTTCTTTATCACTGATGTACACGAATTATATGGGTTTAATGATATACTATTTTACAATGATATCCTATACATCATAGCGTGCGAATTTACATTACGTTTTCTCATAAAATTGCGTATACAACTACACAAAGTTTAGAATAATGTAACAAAGGCGTAGAACAAGATTTTAATTATATTATTATGTTAAGCGAAAAAAAAATATCACCATCGAATGTCTAAGAATTTTCCCATTCAATGTTTGTATTAATAGTGATTACCTCACATGTAAAAATGTTAATTGTTAAGTACGTATTTTGCTTCTCAGGGACTAGAATAGTTAACATTCCGATGAAATACCTTTATATAAATATATTATGTTACGATGTTCTTGCGAATATATTGTAACTATGTGTAAATGAGGTTGGTTATACTAGGTATATGTTGTAGGTATAAATTTGTCTCTTTTATAAATGTAGCATCGTGAAGATTAGTGTATGTAGTATTCTTGGCAACTCTGCTAAAATTAAGGCAGCGCTATTGCTTACAATAACGCCAGTTCACAGCCAAACGCTTGTATTGCACATAAACTAGGATATAAGATTATGATAATTCAGAATAAATATATCTCTCTAGCCGGAAATCGAGCCAAGTAGCGTGGGTATTCTTTGTGTAATAAGCGCGTTTGTTATAGTGTCATTGTCTCCATAACATGTATTCATGAAAAGTACTATAATTCTAGAAATATCCACTTAGAAATGGCTGCGTTGTTTTCGATTAAACTTAACGGTAAGGAACGTGCCTACGTGAATAAAAATAAACTGATCTCTGAGAAAAGTTACATTTGTCCGTATAAAGTTATTACGTATATATCTCTCATTGATCGACTATCAGTTAAAGGTATGATCCATTGGTGAGCCGGAATTGATAATAGAGGCCTTTTATAACTGATTTATTGGCGATTATTATTATTTATTGAGACAATTTCTTTTTTTAATAAATGGTCATTTAGGCTTACATCAAGCTTACGATTAAATAACTAATGCTAAACAATTTATCGGGTTAATGACGAATGATATATTTCAGTCGTCAATAGACCACGTTATTTTATAGAAAAATCGTACGTGAGTGTTATAAAACTTCAAACTCTTAGAATCCCATAGGTCTACTACCTGAAGACGGCAGCTGCACTTAAATCGATCCCGGCAGCCGTCTCCGTCTGCCGTTCGCTGTGTCTATATGCCTGTCTCCGTCGTGATAGGATCTGTGAAGACACTCAGCAATTCTTAGCACAAGTGGCTCTGCGTTATCTAATACGCTTAGTCTCTCCGTCCAATGCTCTACTACTTTTGTTGAGTGTGTTTTCTGGAATCATGATGGCTTTACTGCAACTCAAAGTAAAACTGTAGATCTTTCAAAAAATATTCCTTTTCTTTTTAAGCCACTTTTTTGTTTGTATAAGAAGTAGCTAATATGTTTTTATGTCGAGTACTCACTCGAGATTATGGACATCTGGGTTGTTTTGTAACATGTGAGAGTTTTAAATTGTTGTTTTCGTAATTATGGTATTTTGTGTTTTTTTTTCCCATGTGATCGCATAGCGTCAGTGGAATCATTGGAAGAGCATGGCCACATGCGACAGAACATCATTTGTGGAGTATTTGACAGGGGCAGTGGTTGGTGAAACTGAGTGCAACGCCGATGGTCGCGGGTTCGATCCCTACCCTGGTCAATTATTGTGCGATAGGCGCGAGTATAAGTTCTGTGTCCGGGTATAATAAATATCTATATAAGTATATATTTATATGTATGTACGAGTATTTACATATGTAGTTTATCAGCCGTCTGGTTACCATAACGCAGGCCTACTAGAGATAAGATGGCCCTAAGTGGAAATGTCCCAAGATTGAGGACTGATTTATTATTATTATTATATTATAATTTTTAATAATTTGTCGTCAACACAATTTATATTATAAAAGTAACAGATTAGTCTAGATTTATTATTATTATTATTCTTGTAGGTATATTTTATTTACACAGTTGATTGATATCATGAAGGAAGATATTATTTGTTGATATTATTATTATCTTTTATTTGATATAAATTTTTTATTTTATTATTATTATTATTTTTATAATACTAGATCTAAGTTTGAACGAATTTTATTTTATATCCTTATATATTTATGTGATAAATATATATTTGTATAGGTATTAGATGTTTGGCACTCAGAGCTCTCTGCCTACCCCGCTGGGCCGGACCTGGCGTGACGGTTATTATTATTTTTTATATAGGTATTAATATGTATATACATATGTAATTTATCAGCCGTCTCGTTACTATAATGCAGCTTCTATCTGACTTGGGATCAGAGTGAAGATGGCCTGAGGTATTATTACATATTTTTAATCGTTCCGTGTCCAAATTATTCCGAAAGCATACATAAATAATTCTCTATTTAAAGCCTTTTATTCAAAAATAATATTTTATTAAGTAAATATTTTTTAATTCTATAATAAGACGCCTACAGCACAGTACGTGTGTAGCCACTAAAACATTCGATAGAAAAGTCAAAGGGCAGCACATCAAACGATCTGTTATGAAACTACTGCCAAATTTCTGTGCATATGTTACAAAAAGTGCAATAGATATCAATATACACGGTTATAAGGCAGAAGGAACACTATGGAAAAGTTGTAAAGATGAAGTAAATAAGATGGGGGCTGCAAGAAGATAGCCAAGCGTATGTAACAGATGAGAAATATAAATATGTATGGATTTGACACCAGATTAATACAAAGTAATTTAATTTATATCAAAATTTGCAGTAATTAAACGAAAACCATTAACATTTTTAAATTGCTTGTCATTCAGTATTACGGTTGTAACGCGTTTTATCTTTATTAAAGGAGCTAGTAGCGAATTGAAATAGCAAGTTTTAATAATTTCAACAAAAACCATCACATTGTATTAACAAAAAGGTTTAAAAAGTTTCAAAAATGCATATATAATGTGGATAAGGGAAATATGCTGTTTAATTAAAGGTGGTCTGAGAGATGGTTGTAATAGTTTTGTTTAACCAAGATTTGGACAACATCTCCGAAGTCAGAAGTTGAAATACACAACATTGCGCAGTAAAAAAATACATATATGAAGTAATTTACCGGATATATTACTTGAATTCCTTTTGAATTCGTTTGATCATACATTTGTATGTACCTATTACATTTGCACGTGCATTACAATGTAAAATTTATTACAGCTTGAGAATATGTCTTCAATATATCTTTGTTTCCTTGCCACTGCAATATGAACTTTATGCCATAGGCGTAAGCAATTTAAAAGCATAACAAAGTACTATCGCGATCAGCTGATTCTCAAGGCTGCACACGTGTTCAGGTACCTCTAGATTTGCAATTTTTTTCCAACATTAAGTCCTGTAAAAAAATTCGAAGGCTGTTTGCGCAAGAGCGTGGGAATGAAGGCTTTCAATTCAAACACGTGATTTGAAAACTTTTACCTGCGTTATGCAAAAAGGAGGAAAAAAAATTGTCACAAAATTCTTGTGACATCGATGTGACATGCGCACTGTTGGCAATGACAGCTGTGGAGTTATTTGCCCTCATCCAGGGAGACTTCAAATGTTTAAATCTACATCTTTCTCAAACGTATTATAGAAATTGTCTATTTTGAACTGTTTTTTGGGATATCTACTAAATGTATATTCGTGATATCTTTTTGCGCCTTACGATCTATTATTCTGTTTTCTATGTACTAGTTTGCTACTTGGTCCATCATGGTGCACAATGATGGATGTCTGGAGCATATGCCACCATGCTGCAACAGTCGCAATTGAGCTAACATAAGAGCAGCTAGTGGCTAATTGGAGTATCGCTTTTTAAAACTGTCTTAAGTGTTCCAAGAAGCCCTAATAATTGTTATTTAACGTTAAAAACCAGACCCAACTTTCATGTGCGCTCTGGGATATGGGAAACTTTATAAAGATTTGCCACGAGAGGCCATTTATGCAGAAACCGATAGCACCAAGCGTTGCTTAACTTTACAAATCGCTTGCAATCTACAATTAAATCGAGGCTAAGAGTCTACGAACGTACAATTAGTATTTCATACAAAAATAGTTAAATTTCACTTAACTGTGACGTTACAAAACACAATTGTTTTAATTCCTTTCAATTGTACATTGCAAGAGTACTTCATTTTACGCTAAATACCGTGTACGATTGGAAATAATACAAATAAAATTTGATATTTCAATATGTGCCGTGTCATCTCAATAGGTCCTCCCAGTGTCGACTCTGAGGATTATAGGACAGAATTCATATTGCAACATGTCGTCATCATCACCGTGGCCTTCTTATAAATGAGGGGAAATGTCCTTGGCTTCGGCCCTGGTGCAAGACTCAATGTGCATTTAATTATTTTATCAACTTACTTTTAAACTGTTCTGGGAGTTTTTTCGTCGATGGTTTTAACCTATCCCGGTTTGAAAGGCCACCAAAGCTACGAATGAATTGTTACTGTAACAATATATGACGTTTCTTAAATATGATTCATTTAATAAATTATGAATAGATTGTTGTTTCAGTTGTACTATATTATACTTGACTGTACCATACTTTACTATACCATAGGATACACTATTATATTAGTGTGCTAAGCTACAGATTGAGTTCTCTATAATAGTACCAAAAGTATTAAAATCCGCCTAACCGCAGTTAGCCAAAATGGTGCACTGTGACCACCATATTTTCCAAGAGGAATCCAAAGTCCTTTAATGGAACAATAAATTGCTTTGTTCACTACAGATGATGCCGATCAACGCAATACAAATGACAAACGAACGTCGCCGCTAGAACGTAAACGTAGACTTAGTCGGGGAGAGACTGTGTCCTATCCGAGAGCACTTGAACCGGCAGTTCGTCGAACCGGCAATACCCATAAAAAGGTGTCATAAGTGAATGTCAATCAGCAATTTGCACGGCCGATTATAGTTAACAAGCGTGCCGGTGGGCTATTTTGAGATTTATTGCATCGCCGGCCAGATAGAGCGTGAACCTGAATGTAATAATTACAAAACAATATCGAGTTTAATTACCTAAGCCGTGGACTGTACCGAATTCTATAACAGTCGCGTTTCAAGTGAGAAACAAAAAAGGCACGATACAGTGCGACGAATCGGTCACAAATTGGAAACAACGTTATCGTGTCGCGTGTCAGATGCATGTAACATTATTATGCGTTACTGTCTTGATGTGTTACAACAATGATCATGAACTAGTGTTATGCCGCCGCGTTGATTATCGCACAGTTTGTTTGAAAAGTTTGTTCATTATATACACATCATTAATATATCGCTGATCTAGGCGCGGCATGCAACAGATGATTGAAATAGTAATGCAATAGTAAGGAGTATGGTAAGGAGTACCTCTTGTTCTTTTTATTTGCAATTGCTCATTAATGAGCATTGATAATTATGCACCATTGGTTGAGCATGCATGCAAGTACACGCTCAAGACAAGGATATAAGTACCCCTTATATTAGCGTTCTCTTTTATCCAGCTCGCATCTACTTACATGATAGTCCCATTACTATTGCGATCTACTTCTTACGTGTCTATAGTTCAGACTGTAATGACATTCTTATTATTTGCGATACTGTAATAGTACTCGTATTAAGTATATTCAATTATAGTCCATCAATAATTATGAATTAGGTCTATAATGATGTTAATAATCAGCTTATTATGTGCATATGGCTCAAAGGGTAGCATTAATTTGAATTTATAACATTATTTTGTTTACACGCACTGAATGTTTTGAGCGAGAAGAATTATTACTCTCACTGGTTTTAGTATGATTAAAATAATTACACATGTTTGATAACGTCACTATGTTATCAATTGCGTTTTGCGAATACTTAATTAAATGGTCAGTTTTGTTTCTACTGTTGCTATGAGTGATATGGTGCTCGTGATGAACGGGTATGAAGAAACGTATAACAACATACATAGTCTTTGTCGAGATGAACAAAATAATTTAGAGGATACTAGTGTTTTCATAGGATACTCTAGGATTTAGTAGATAAGCCATTTTAGTATACACATTTCTATTGTACCTACTCACCACGATAATATTTCCGCCGTTTCCATAAAAGCAATGTATAAAAAAACCGACAAACATACTTCTATTATAGTAGAAAGAAAACGACATCTCTATAAACGGATTAAAAAAGTTGGCATTTTGAAACGACTGTGAACAAATGCTTGGGATCACGCTATGTTCCGGTTTAGACGAAGGCTGTGACGTCGTTGAGCTTGCGGACTCTTCTAGGTCGAACTCTCATACTAGCTGCTTATAGCTAGATAGTAATGATATATTGAAACCACTCTTACAAGGCCACTGGATGTTATACTAGCCAGAGCCTGTACTCCAATAAACAGACAGTTGGGAAACTACGTATGTATATAAATGACCAAATACACGCTTATGTAAATAACTTTACGTCCTGACGAAACAAATACTTATGTTTTCACAACCTTCAGCTCGATAGTTAGGGTCACTACACACTGCGCCAACAGATCAGTAAATTTAAAATATTTTTTAACTTCTCATTCTCAGATCGTCGCTAGAGTGAAGGGCCTATGGGATAAATGCAATGCGGTAAATCATACTTTATTTCTCGAATGTTTGAGTAATTATCCCTCATACTAATATAACTCGTATTATGCTAGAGATAGAAAAAGTTTCATAAGCAACAAATACACTGCTTACACCATTCTTATTTAAATCGTTCTATATAAGTATGTATAATATGATAATTGTTATCATCATTCAGATCATTAGTTTGTCCTGCTTTATCGTTCGACTGTTGGACACGGAGCTTTTCTCATACTAAGAGGTGTTTAGGAGCTGTCTACGACGGTAGTGAGGCACGGGTTGGCTCACTGAACAGTATGAACAACTTTAACCTAAAAAGATCCTGTAACGGTGAAGGCAAGTGATATTTAAGCTCAAGTATATTCGTTACTTATGCATTAAAGTGTTTTCAATGCATTAATAATCAATTTGTTCTAATCGCGATAAGCCAACGAGAAACGTACGTATGTCCCTTTCATTAGGCGTCCAGGTGACAAGGATCTATTGGAATTCTATTAGAGCACACTCCTTGTACGGACCGCGAACGAATCTCGGTGTTTGAAGAGAACGCAGTCTCTTTTGTGAAACCTCCGAATACAATGGGACAATGCAAGGACGAAATTCGTTCACTATTAATATATGTATCTGCTATTACAGAAATTCTTAGCACAATTGGCCATTTGCGACGTATATAGAGTTCTTTGATGTTATGGGAATAGGGTTGTGAATTGTGTGAATTTTTTTATTTCATCAAATAAAACTCGTTTCTAAGACGAGGTTATAAATGAGGTATAAGGAAATGTACTACTGAGTGGTCGTTAAATGCATTTGTATTATCAGTTCTGTAATATTACATAGTATATTCTTTTATATTAGTACAAAACTTAATTTCAACTAAAGCTTTGTGCAATAAAACGCTTATTTGCTATTGCAAATTTTATACCATACAAAATTATAAATAAATATTTTAGTGGAATATAGGAATAGTCGACAAGTAAAGAGATTTGTTGTATATTACGTTGTGTCCCACAGCTATGCAATATTGACTTTTCAACTCGGTATAGTGGGGACAATGCAGTTAAGGGTTTATCGTATGTAGCCTAATTTCCCCTACTGAATATGGTCGAACTAATATTCTTATTAACAGCTAATATTAACCGAACTAATTGAAATAAATAACCCCACTTCCACAGTTCTGTCCGGGGTTGGATGCAGATGTCTTTGGGCAGCAGCGGCCACTTGTGACTGCTGCATCTCGGTTTACCACTCGCTGGACATAAAAAAAGCGAACTTTTTAAGCCATTTATGTTCCACCACCAGTGCAGCTCTAGTGAAACCTTAAGGATGCAATACAAAGTTGCAATTATCGCTTAGTCAACTGCGTGTGCACTTCTAGATAATGTATGTTAGCGACCATACATGGGTATAAACTCGGAATGCATACACCGTGATCAGCACTTCCAATGGAATATGTTCGATCGTGCTTTTAAAATTCACTCGACAATATTTCCAAGAAAATCGTTCATTGAATTCCATTAATTAAGTTAATAAACCGCATCCATATAGAGACCGTTGAAGTTATAATGACAGTTTTAATTTGTTTTTATTGTTGATTTATTAATTTTATATCATAAGGAAGAAATATATGAGAGGAATAGCAATAATACCATATGTATTGTAACATATATGTATATGTTTTTTTTATTACAAGTGTACACATATTTAATTACGAGTAATTATAAATTAAATCCTGGGTTTTGCAGTATTTGCTTACGTCGGCATAGTTGGGTGAAGGTCAAAATCCTCACAGGACTTCGACTAAATAAAACTTAGAACTGCACGCAAGTCAACTACTCGTAACAAACATTAAGGTGGTTGTGTTTTGCTTAGAAGAAGTTTTTAGCCATATATATTTCTTTGAATGCCGAGTTCGTGCAGACGTTAGTAAATCTGACTACTGAGTCGTGGATGATCCCCATCCAGGTCAAATATAAGTGTGATGAGCATAAGCATTTGTTCTGTATCAGGCTGTAAAAAAACTGTATAAGTATATATTAATATGTATTTATGTATAATACATAGATATATATGTAGTCTATTAGCCGTCCAGCTAACATAACACCGGTACTACTTAATTGTGATTAGAAGGCCGTATGTGGATATGTCCCAAGATATTATTATATATATTATTATTATATTATTATTATTATATATGTACATTACAAAATAAAACGTTAAATCTTAGTCAACAGCCTTGAGCCTTGAGTCGCATCAATATTCTCCTGTTATCTATTTATTATAATCAAGATACGAAATAAGATATGCTTCAGCTATTTCATTGTGGTAACCGAGATGATGTCAAATGTTGGTCCATTGTGAACTGGAGGGTACGTCGAATGAAGAGGAATATGAATTCAAAATGATGTAACGGTGAATTTTATTTCTATTAATGGGATGTTCACTCTAGTGTCCTTGTCTCATTCAAAATAGGGTTAACTGGTTTGGGTATCAAAGGCCTGGTATTGTGTGACCAAAATGAAATGTCTTATAAAAATATTTACTACCGCACTAAACTGGTACCTACAGTTTTTATAAATTAAATTTTATTCAAAGCGCAGTTAGTCATTAATGTAAATAGTTTTTATGTCCTTTTTCACGTCCCTGTAAGAATTTAGGCTCACAAATGTGTTTGACAATTGACATAGATATCGCTGGATAAACCTTAAAATGGATGTGTTTTATTGTGGATAACTGCGATATATGTAAATGTAGGCTTTGAAACACTTTGTTATCACAGTACAGAGCAAGTGCAGCTGTTACGTGTTTTTATGATTACAATTTATGTTATTGGTACACGTACTAGAAAGGTATGTACTATAAAATGAGAGCACGTTAATGAATGTCCTACTATAATAAACATTATTTACTCGCTTTTTTCTAGTAACACCAATGCTTAAGTTGACTGATTGCTGATGTAGATTCAACGGTAAATGAACAAGACACACTCGCATCTTGTCATATAGCTCCCGACAGATGTGCCGGCCGTTTATCATACAGGTCGAGCTCGCGTTTCGAGGCCTCGATGAAAGCTATTTAATTTGGCATTTCGCGTCGACGGCTGCGAAACAAGGCACCGGAACGTTCAAGTTCTATTTTTAATCCGCAAAACGCAAGAAACACCAGATGCACGAAGCAGGTAAATGCACCAAACAGCATCGTCTTACACTGCAACCCAGCAAAACGGAGCGTCAGGTAGCGTGTCTAGTAATGCATGTCGTGAGGGTGCTATCAGAACTGCCCGGGTTCGAACCGCCCGGCTTGCTCGCGACAGATGCGGTACAAGGAAGCGTAACAAAAACTTAAGCACGTGCTACATTGAGGAAAAAAATCCGCATGCGGGCGCAAGTTGCCTTTCGGACGGATCGGTGGATGGAAAAAAAAAGCAATGATAACAAAAAAACTTAGCCACCGTGATTTCCGAGAAAAGATCCGTGAAATGAATATTTTGGCGCGTACCACGGCCCGTGCAGCTGCTAGGTTTTTGGTGGATGCGTTTGTGTTTTTTTTTCGTATGCTAATTCGTATTAATGTAATATATAATGAATGAGAATATAATCCTGTCTTTCTATTATGTTTCACCATGGAACCGATGTGAGTGAAATTTGATATATCTTGTGGACTCCGGCATAGAATACTGGTTACTTTCAATACTTTTTGTAATCAACCCCTGGCTGTCTAATATAAGGGACGAAATATGTTAAATGATAAATATACGGATTTACGGGTGACTAGGTACTAGTTTAATTATCTAAAGGAAATTATTATTGTTACTGGAATTGCAATTTCTAAAGCGTAAAGTAACTAAAGCTAAAATATAGATATTCTCTGTAATATGTAATATGTATTGATAAATCGCTCAGACGGATGTGTCCAGGGATAATAAACAATTTATATTTTTTTATCACTTTATTCTCACACATTCGTCTACATCTATATAATCATAATGACCTTCTTCTGTTTTTCACCTCGCTTTCTCCTCTCACCAACGTCCTGTCGCACTATCCAGCCAGTCACCTCAAGTGGCCAGTGCTCTTCGACAAATATAAACGTAACGGTATCAATATTAATTTTAATTAAAATTTTAACTTTTGTGAGCTCGGAAATGGTTCAATATGGAAAAATAATATATGTTCTTTTAAAACTCTGCAATTGTACAAATAAATGATTTTTATTTTTGACTTTTTTACTTTTACTTAGATTTTTGCTAATTTCTTTTTATATTCACTGTAATACTGAAAACAAATTGACATTTTTTTTTCAATGTTTCTATATAAATGGTTATTGTTCAAATAAATAAACAAAGTAAAATTTAATTTTTCAACCGGAAATTTCAATAATCAGCTAACGGAACCCTAGAAGGCTCTACCAGCTGCTAAAATCGCAGGTTGTTGGCGTTCGGAAAAAATCAATATCTACCTATATTAACACCTGCCTTATTTGTGGCTTGTAGCGTCGTGGCGTCGAACCCACACTAGCCGAATTTAACTGAATAGTTAACAATTCATTATTCGATAAAAACGTAATGATATAAGTAAAGTGTACTTACTTTAGATACTATAATAGATAAAAAAAAACCCAGTACAGAGTACTTTATTGCGTATATCACAAAAAATATTCAAAGGCTTAAGCTGTGATTTTTGCCAGGCAACCTTTGGGCTGCCAGGACCAGCACACACAAATAAGGAAGGAGTGTGCAGTTTTAACACAATACGTTAGAGTAGGAAATATAAACATATATGTATTATATATACTATGTTATAAATAACTGAGTTATAAGATCAATTTCAATTTTTGTACACTTATAACTAGTCCCTATTGTAGCCAACTTTGGGTTATTTGAATTCCCCCCCTTCCTCAATTTGAAAAGCTCATAAGAAGCGCTCATGAAAAACTTTAAAGTTAATCTCTTAGTTATTTACACAAATAGATCGCTAGCTTTCTGCAAAGACGAAAATCAGATTCGACTTCTCCAGGAATGCATGTTTTAATTCAAGGGTACATTTTTGTATTAGTTATCTAAGTAAACTATATGTCTACCCCCTCATATAATACAGACCAAATTAGGTCAAATTAGCAAACAAAATTAATTTTAGAAATTATTTCAGTAATCTATAAATTCAATTATAATTTAAAATTGCAATTACAATATAAAATTGAAATTATAATATAAAATAATAATTTAAAATTGAAATTATAATTTAAAATTGAAATTATAATTTAAAATTGAAATTATAATTTAAAATTGCAATTATAATTTATAAATGAAATTCTAAATTAAACACCATCAGTAATATACTTACCATACATGATATTCCACGAGCGTCTAATTTCCCGCATGCCGCTATCGCACGCGGTATATTCAAAAGCATATCTACGGATACATATGTACATCCAACTGGTTCTCCTGTTAACTGTACTCGACGGTACGCGAAATTCCCGCCATGTGTGCACGAAGGTACATGTAATAAACTGGTACCGCATTAATTAGTCATTGTTTCGCGTTCGGCAAAAAATGTATGTCGAGCGCGTGCGGACAAGCCAAAAGAAGCGCCGAGTGTTCCGTACATTATCTGTCTCTTTTTAAACTTTTTGGACATATCTTAAGTGCCCGCGCGCTCTATAAACAGATACGTGTGTATGTTTAAAAATAATTATCGAAGGTACAGTTAAGAAGATCTACTCGCGCCGATTCTTTTTGGCGCGTTAAGTGCCTTTTTACTTATGCGCGCGCGCTTTTTGATGGATTTCGATGTTTTTTTTTGGCTCGTATAAGTGATAGTAGATAGTCCATGTTTGCATAAAATGGAATAACTTAGAATGTCTTTACTCTCGTAGTAGTAAAATTTATGATTATTCTAAAGTTAACGTTTGTATCCTTCTCCGAATTCAGGCCGTGCCTAAAAGTTTCAGCAAAATCGGTTCAGTAAATTTGTTTTAAAGAATGCCACAGACAGACCGATTTAAGTTCGATGGTATTTTTAATAATGAATTATTATTCATTAACAATTAATTATAACGTAACGAGCGATATTCAAGCTTAAATAGGTACCACACTCGTTAAAGTTAGATCTGCACGGCAGAATGTGGCACCAAGATTCTCCGAATGGTTGAAGTCTTAACCATTTGACTATCAGTGCTCTATCCAATTAAAAAAACACGTAAGTATACGGAACATATAGTTTCAAAATATCATTCTACATGTAATATACGAGAGAAACAAAAATGATCGATGAATTGATATAATCAAGCTAATATCGTTATTGGTAAACATTGTATAAATTCGATCACAAATATTGTGCCGGAAGCTGCGCGAGATCATTATGAATGCACGTGGCACTTGTAGACGTGGACCACCCACCGCATCCTCACGCTGCCGAGGCTTGCTATTCGATGCAGCGGCTCTCCAACCGCGATTACTCGATAGCCGTACATGTAATTAAATTTACTATGGTATTTAAATTGTCAAACAGTGCCCGTTTGGTTATAGGGTTTTATTATTGTGTTAAGTTCAAATGATTATAATTAGAAAAGTCCCATGGCTACATCTAATTGAATATTTCAATAATAAAAATGCACTAAAACACGTTATGCTTGAACAAATATAATTAATGTAACAACAAATAATTTAAGTACTAAACATAATGAGAGTTAATTGAAAATTTAACTTACATGTGTTATCAATCAATTGCAGTAAATATAATAAATTTGTTTATTACTTATATGTTTAACGATATTCCATATCGATAAGATCTCGTCGATTATTTAATGAATATTCGGTAAATATACTCTCAAATCCTGCTACTCAGGGCACGTCAAACAGATCATCCTGTTTCCATTATTGGATAATTACGAAATTAATTTTTTAAAACTTTGAGAGCCACTGCGCTGTACGAATCACGTGTTAGTAAACAAAGGGTGATACGTAATAGGGGTGTCGATTGTCGAGTAGCTACATCGACTATCTGACTATCAGAGACCTCTTCTTCGGGGCCAAAAAAATTGGAGCACAACGCTGTTTTGTTCGGGAAGGAAGTTATTTTGTACGTCAGGATCGTATCTCACTGCTGAATGATCTGGGCACTTACGTGTTTTATACAGGGTGAGCAAATATGTCACTTGACACTTCTTTAAACGACATAGAGTTATTTCAATGTTGATCAACATAGAACCTACTGACGTAGGTTTGCCTGCGGAGGCACTTCCATCGCGTTTAGCTAGCTATCATTATCAAACTTGTTATTATTCCACTATTGAACAGGACTCTTCTCTTCGAATGAGAAGGGTTCAGGTGATAAATATCTTGAACGGTTGCCAAGATCGTGTTGAAAGATTTCACAACGCTGAGAGAAGATTATGCAGAACTCTAACGTATGCTGGTTTCCTGTTTCGGGTTCCTTCATCGATACAACGTCTGTTAAGTAATCTTTAAAAAACTTATAATTTTCTACAAATAATATGCGCACTTATTTGTGATTTACATATATTGGCATTGTTCTGGTATAGAAAAACAAAAATGATATAATAACTCGTGATAAATCTTTTTAAATTGTTGTTTTTTATGTAGTTTTAAATGGAATAATTGCATGCCTGCAAGAGCCAAATATTGCGATCTAATACATTTTGTATTATAAAATCTTTCATTAACTATATTTGTACAAATGATTCTTAGTAGTTTAACTAATGATAATAATAATAATAACCGTCACGCCAGGTCCCTAGCGGGGTAGGTAGAGAACACGGAGTGCCAAGCATCTCTGTCCTTGCAAACCTGACGTGCTTCGTCTACATTCATCAGTGTCTTTATGCATACACGCCGGTTTCGGAGACTCTTGACTCCCACATCCTCTACTGCCCGACCTATTTGATCGAGATAGGAGATCCCTGGCTTTAGTAGTTAAAGTAGTCTAGCATAAAGAGATAACATTTCAGCTTGATATATTTCTAACATCGCAATATTGTCCGAACTCGGGTAGAAAATGAGATTACGGGCAGATGTGCATTCGCAATTATCAATTAATACCTCGGCGCCATGTACTCGTTTTCAACGTTCATAAAATATGAAAGCCTGTTAATAAAATGTAAATTATTCGTTACGTTATGGCAACACTTTATCGCTACACAATACACTATTAGAGTTATCCCATTATATCTAGCAGGTGTTGTCAGCGCACTGTTCATATTTTGCTATTTTTCTTATTAACATTAGGAATGCACTTTAGAACTTTATCATTGTATACAAATAGTCGTGGGTGTGAGGTGAGTAATAATTGTACATTAAATATTGTTCTTGAAATATTATCGTTAGTATGTAATAGGGCTATGGTTTAACAAGTTCATACGATAAAGCGAATAAGAGATCTGTGAATGAACGATTATTCGAAGACGATTTGGCATTTCACAAGCATTTTTTTGTGTCTGGATGTAAAAATATATGTATATATATAACAGAGCGTTAAGTTAAAGTTGTAAAATTTATTTTACTTTAAGTTAGCTATAATTACATATCCGGATATTTGTTAAGTAAATTTTACATTATTTATAAGCTATCTTAATTGTAACAAATAAATAAAAGTAACAAAGTTCTACACTTCTATACGACTATGCCCGTGTTGATCCTACATTAAATATGTTAAACATATCATGTTATATGTTGAAGATGTTGAACATAGACACGTATTGATCGACACTCGACACTGCGCCCGCGGCACGCTAGACTCGACTGAAACAAAATTATTCAATACAAGGGTATTCTCCATATATGCACATGCAGATATGTCTGGATTCCAATAAACGGGTAATAACTGTACCCGCAACAGATGGTGTCGTGGAAATATGATCGTTTATTTTTTTGAATTTAAATAAATTAACAGCGAGAATGAAAAGTGACTCTAGAATGTTCTATAGGTGTGGTTATTATTACATACATGTAGGTGTTTTTAAGTTTATTTTTGTATATACTTGCTGATGTTAATGTGGATTGGGAGTATAAGAATTGTCGACATTTAAATATTATAACGTTATCACGCTCAATGTTTGATAAGTAACGAGTTAAATCATCAGTATTTTTGTTCTGTCCTTTTTCTTCATTATTTTTGTACATCTCATGATGCTTCGTGTACATAAATAATAAATAAAAATAAACACCTATATCATTACTTATTCAAAAAATTCAAAAAAAATAATTCAAGAATGCTATATTCACTTCATAAATATTTCAATTAATGTCTTGTAATAGTACATATTTTTATTCGAAGCAGTCATAGCCTAGTGGCTTAGAATTAAGCCCGACACCTCATCGGTTCTGGATTGAAATCCTGGCGCGCACATATGGTTATAAATGATACGCATTTCAAATATTAAATATCAATGCTGAAACGGTGACAGAAATACATGATAAAGAAACATGCCCACCTTAGAATTCTTTATAAGGTTCTTCGAAAGGCTTCTGAGGTCCACACTTGACCAGCGTGACAGACCTAGGTCCTAATCCTTCTCATTCTGAGAGTACACCCGTGTTCAGCTCTCAAACAGTAAAAGGACTAGTGAACTACTAGTGACTAGTGAAGTGAATGACTAGGACGAAATGCAATTTAAGAAACACGTGCTTAAAATTGCGCACCACTTGCGCTTTCAAAACGAATTAAAATTAAAAATTAATATATATATAATATTAGCGTATTTGTTACTTCACCGTTACGTAATGATACAGCGGTATTAATATCGATTTGATCTAAAAGGAAACCTGCGTCATACCTGAGAAATTTATAGGCTAGCCTCCGTGTTACTATATTGTAGGGTGACTATGCGATCTTCTTTTCAGGGACATATCCTGCTTTGGAGACGGAGAATTGACATACATATATTATGATATGTCATGCATATATGATTATAACGATTCGTTTTTTTTACCTTTTTTCTAGACGTACGGCAGGGTACCATCCATATCTTGTAGACACCCCGCTGAACAGGACGAAACGATTTGCTATATCGTTTCCACTACAGACTGCGAAAGAGTGGAATTCTCTGCCGTATTCTATTTTCCCGATACGTACAACCTGTTCAAGTAAAGAGTGAATAGGCACTTTCTAGGCAAGCATGCTTCGTGCTAGGCTGCATCCCGCTTTCTATCAGGTGGGATAGCAGTCTAACGCGAGCCTATAGCTAAATAAAAAAATAAAAAAATAATTATTACATTCAATTATTACGCCAAAGAATTGTACGTAAATTCGTTTATTTATAAGTCAAAGTAAAGAACTAGTAAAATATAGGGACGTACCCCTACTAAATCAGTATGCGTGCTAGATGTGTGAGTTTAAACCAAACTGCTGAAGCCATATTATTTAAACCACTGGTTAAATCACAGCGCTAAAGTCAGAATATTGCGTGTCAATACTGCTATATAATAGAATCATTAGCGAAATCGTGTCGTCCCATTTATTTGTCCCAGTCAAGAGGACTCTCATGGTAACTCTACCCAAAGACAGCTCTAGATACTGACAAGCGGTTAGTGTATAGTGATTGATATTTTTATTGCTCGACGTTTTTCAATAAAAATATTTGCCCCTGCGTACTTCCTTCTATAGGATCTATATAGCCTGTGAATTGTATTTTTTTAAATAACGTAGCAATGTATATCATTAATATTAATTATTGATACGTTTTTGAACTACGCCAGATTAAGCTGAATGTAAAATATATGGATATACATATGTACAATAAATTTATTTATTTTATGTTTACTTTTTCTTTTCGTTGCAGAAATAAACAGCATAAATAAATAATAAAAATTTTTTTATATTAAAATCGTTCCTTTTCTAAACAACTTTAAACGTCTATACAAATGTAACATCTGCATGTATAAAGCCATCGCTGTACGAAGAAACCAAACTCGAATCCCCGGAGAATTTCTTAGGATCGCATAACAACTACATTGTAGTTAGAACTTGTGACGTCACTGGCAGCTGGTCACATTATTCACCCGCGGCTCGCGACAAGTCCTCAGCGCATCGAGTGTCGTGCGATCTGTCCTGACA
>DVPR01000074.1:0-18486 GCA_018239345.1 Oxynetra stangelandi
CAGTGGCTGTGGCGCTTAATGCCGTCTTACTCGAGGGCCAGGAGAAGCGATGTTTCGTCAAAATTCGTATTGTTATATAAGGTATGTGAGACAACAATGTTTATAAAACGGAATAGTATTAGCGAGGATATTACCTCACTCGTCAGTTAAACGTAATTTGTTGTTTAGTTTATTCGTTGTGAAAATTAAGTGTTATAATTTTTTTATGCGACGAATAGAAAATGTGTACAAATTAATAACCAATTATCGAACTTTGACTGTAAATTTTAAATCTTTAAAAATCTGTAACTTTTTGATAAAACTAATACCAAAAAGTATAAAACGAGCAATATGGAGAGTAGCTGGACCCATACCACTAGTGCATTTTAATAGATCTTTACATTTCACAGCAGTTCCGTCATAATTACGATACAAGCGATTGAGCCGAAAATCATTTCTCGACAAAAATAATTTCAAACCAGGGTTCATAATGGTTATAAATGAATACTCAAGATCCTTTGCGTTATTTCATCTTATAATGTTTGATGGTTATGAACGATTACATTACGCTTTTTGGTCTATGTATTACACGAGATCAAATCCCCAAAAATCAAAAGAAGAAAGAAACCAATATGTGTTCTTGAACCACATAAAATTTTGTTTTTGTTATTTTGTGTCTTGATGCTTGATGCCAGATCTATGTCAACGATCCTTAGCACCTGCGCCTGGTCAGTCACCTAAGCCGTTGGGACAATAAGGAATATCAACACTACTTGGGATAGGGGTGCCCAGGAATTTTATGATTTGATATTGGAGGTGTTTGTCGTTCTCGATAGACTTAGCCGCTGAGATAAAGGACCGCAGTATGAGTTCGTTTTATAGAAGGTTGTACTGTTGAAGTAAGTATTGGGAGAAGTATACAGTGATACAACACGGGCATACCATTTTATTTAAAGTAAATTACAAATAAATATTTAAAGACGTTATTTTCGTGGCCAACCCTTTATTATCTCTACATGCATTTTAGCCGCCTCAGGCGACTCTAACACGACATTATTTTCACTAATTACATTTTCATTGTATTGCAATTTTCTAGAATGGAATCTGTTTCTCTTATTGGGGTATAGTCACCATTTTGTATCAAGTTAAAAATATTGTTGTATCCTGGTGTTGTAATGTTTTTTTTTTTTAAGAAAAGCGTTTTATTATACTGAAGAAGTTTGATTTACTTCTCAGTTATGATGGCTGCTATTACTAGGCATGTATCCTGCAGTATGTATTTTAGGAACAAACGATCACAGTCGAACGAATAGCTGTCGAAGAGAAAAACAAAATAATTCATCAATTGTAGAAAAATATTTTTGAAGGAGCTCGTTCTAAGATAAAACGAAGTTCTTTATCTTTTGATGATCACGTGAAAGTGTGTTTGAGAGCGAAGCAACATATAAAATACTTTTGTGCCGACATCGAATACATGGAAAAACAAAACGAACTTATTCAAGACAAAAGTTTCAAAGATTCTCAAACAAGGACCCCAGATATTTCTTTTTTGCGCGCAACGCACCTTTTATGTGTTATAAAATGAAACTCAATCATTCACGAAAACTTTTACGCATTGTTTAACGGCAAATACGTGTAGCAATCTATTCACTTGTAAAGGAAAATGAGGGACGCCGTTTCGTCCTTCTAATTATCGTACAATGCTATAACGTGGGCATGTAACCGCTTCGGACAGCTGGTTTCTTCTTAATGCTTAAGTTTACGATGTCGCGTAGATGTAAGTTTTACGGGCGCTTTCTAAATTAAAACTGTAGGTAACCTTAAAAGCTCTCTCTTGATATACCACTAAAAGTTGCAGATGCATCGCTACTGACCACGACTTTTTAAATTGAAAGTTCTCGTCTCGTAACGCGTCGTTTAGTGAAATTATTACTACTACTGTTTTCTTGTTTTCACAATATTGCTAACGTTAACAAAACTACATGATCTGGTTCGTCGACAATATTTTCTTGTATATAGATTTTATCACAATATGATATACCTACGTACGTTTGAAATGACATTGTATAAATAAATGGTTCTGAGGAAATATTCCAAAATTAATAAACTGTTTTTCATTTTTAAAATAAATATTGGGAATACGGCAACATCAAGATATGATTTACGATTGAATTTATTTTGTATAAATAATATCTTTGTAAAGAAATCGATCAAGTCTATCGGAGTGTTTTTCATATACGGAATAAATAATACATAATATGTAAGCAATAATAAAACATACGAATATATTAACCATTGTAAGACCGACAACAGTATGAGCATTGGTTTGTAAAGTATATTTACTATACATTTTAAGGTTGTTTGTAACTATTTTTACTTCTCATTGATGAGCACGAGTCGACACCGTCTCTACTAGCTACTGATACAGCTGCCCTAGCCTTTTTGGGGGTCCTATAATAGGGGGCTTTGCAGGAGAGGTGCGATAAGATCTGTTTCAAAGCGTCTAATACATTGACAATTCCTTTTTCGTAGCAAACATCCATGGGTGAAGGTGACTTACGATCGAATTATCCCCGTCATTCGATCACTTCTTAAATTTATATTACCAAAAAGGATCTTACCCATTTTAATAATAAAGATCATTAATCAAGCAGTATTGAACTGTTAAAACGTTACTTAAAGATACGTGTTATACGAGTACATGACAGTAAAACGATGTTTTTGGGATGTCAGAGATGTTTTACACGAAGAAGCTTAGAAGAGAGAACGATGGACATAATTGGCTTTTAAGACGACAGCTAAAAATGTGTTTCTACATTGTACTAGCTGAAATAAAGTAAACATATTCTCAGCGAGACGGTACGTATGTAGTACAGATTTATATTTTATGATAATTGTGCAGTTTGAAAAATTTACTGCAATCTTTATAATAATGCTTTGCTGAGAATTATTGAAAGTAGTCGGTCATTTTGAAAGCAGGCGGCGATCCTTCATAAATATTACTTGGAATTATATATATCAAGTCAATTTAAAAGTAAAACATTAGTCTCTGTCTTCTTTGTATATTGTTGTATTTTTTTAATGTGAATTTAACTAGGAGAATAATATTATCTCGATCAATTTCTATGAAAAATGACAAGTTTCTAACACAAAAACGATTTTCTTTTATGTTATAAACCTTGTCATTAAGTGGCCGGTCTAAACCATACATTCAAATAGGAATGAAAAGCCATTCAAAATTATCCACAGATGAGTCTTTATTCTAACGTACCAACTTGTAAATGCTACTATAGTTTTTATATTTTAAGTACCTATGTCGACATCACAGAGAGCTACAATAGCTATGGGCATCAGGAGTCGATCCCAGCGTATAAGCTTTACCACTTCATTATATACATGCATACATATTACTTGTTTAATTCCTTAAATGTCTATAACAGATGTAAAAAAAAACATAACCTGAAAGAAAACCTTGCAGTAAGAGTTTGTATTTGATTTAAGTTTGAATTTCTCCTACAATGTTAAATTCTCGAGTGTAAATAATCTATCACCCAAGAAAGATAATTTGTTACACTTAATGTTACTTTTATTTTATCTTACAAAGTGTGAGTTGGTTCTGATATGTACACGTGATACATTATTTGTTTAATATTGCAATTCCGTAGTCATCTCGAGCAATAGCACTTTAATGTGCTATCTGGATATGATTTCAGCTCACCATGGCATCTTGTATCACCTTTATTTGTGAGTATATAGAGTTTAAAGTAGATCGAACGACGTACAAACTTGAGTCAAGAAGTGTAATAACGTTCCTTTTACGATTTTCGCTCGTATGTGACGCTGTTCCAAGGTGTTTATACTGAGTCTAGACTGAGATGGTTTACGGCCAGTTTAATGTTGTGACGTTGTACCAATGGCTCCGAGCAACACACAGGACTATCCCACGGGGATCCGTATCAACTGGTGCGTTTCTGGTTAGTGCAAATGAAATTTATATTAGGTAATATCATGTTCCTTGCTTACACAATATATATACGAGTAGAGCAAAATTTGTTTACAGTATGACACATCCTAAACATTGAAAACCTGAAAACTTTTAAAACTTCTTGTTTCCTTTTTCAGAATTGTATTTCAAACTGTTGGCAAAAGAAAAAGCATTCGCAATAAAAATCATAAATAATTTAAACCGGAGGAAGTGGAGATGTTTTTCATCGCTTTCTTTCATTTTGCCTTTTTGGAGGAGTAAATAAAAAAGTTTCAAACTATCTTGCAGTATTAGGGTAGATCGCATCACGGACGGGCTCGTAAAAATAACTTAATGCTACCGTCATTAGCGCAGCGATGCAGCGCCATCTGCCGACGGCGCGTAATGCATTTAGACGTATGACTAAAATAATTTCTTACGGTTTTTTGCAGATTTTTTAAATAACAACGATGAGATATTAATGTTCATAATTTATATTAGTATCATATTATGACGAATAACGTTTCTACCCTAACAGTGACTAAGGGGAAAACCAGCAAAATTTAAGGGATTCTCTATGAACCTCCTTCATATAAACCTACATACTCACTTCACTATACAGTACTTATAATATACAAGTAACTTTTTAATATACATATTTAATACTCTATTTACAAGGTATTCATCGGCTTACAAGTAGGTACCTTAAAGTGGCATTTGTTATAAAACTCAAAAAATCTTCACACAAATTATCAGATTGTTAAATTTTATTTTTTTAATGCATATACATACATAGTTGTAATGGTGAAGATTTTAGGTAAAATCTTAGCGATAAAAACTTACTAAATAAAAAATATTTTTTTTTTAATTATAATTTCTGAGTTTTGTTTAATGTCTAAAATTATCGATACTATAATAATTATAATTGAAACCAGAGTATTTAAATTGTAATTAATAGTTAAAACTTATGTTATTAAAGATTGTTAATATATGAATTGTCACCCATCTATGATACTATAAATATTTTACAAGGTGTGCCTCCTAAAATACCATAACGTACTACATTTATTATTTTAGCCACTTATAAGCCACTATTAAGCAGTGCTCAACCGTATCTTACAACTTAAAGTTTATAATACAGGTCTTTATTTCATTTTGACACTAACTATTAGCTATGATTACATAGCTAATATTGCAAGTCTACCCATCAATCTTAATCTGACAACAGTTATTACATGCACCAAAATTATTTAAATACACGTTGCGGTAAAAAAAATTACGATCGCGTGCAATATGACGCAACGCAAAAACATTGACACCTGCATTGAATTTGTTACAAATAATATATTATACACGGATGAAGATATTCCGTTATATTTTAGTTATAGAGTAAATAAAAATAATATACAAAATTGTTGCTTTTTTTCTTTTCGATACTTAATATAATATTCTTCAGCTCTTCATCCTGTATGTATAGAAGATGTTCAAGGAAAGGGGACAGTGGGTATTGATTGAATGGACTTAAACGAATTACATTTAAGTTTTCCGGCAAGTTAGAACGATTGTTACCCCACAAAAACTAAGACTGACTGTTAAATTATCCTCAAAAACACCGAAACGATAGTAATTTTTAGACCAACGGTCACACATGCAAGTGTTGACCGCGCCTGACTAACTTTTTAAATTGCTTGCTATAGCGTCAGGTCTCCGAGCGCTCTACAGTTGTACATGTAATTATAGAAACAAACTGTACCAGTATAAAATATATATATATATATATATATATAAATATATACCATACCAAACTGCTCTCTGCCTACCCCAATAGGGACCTGGCGTGACGGTTATTTATTTATTTTTATCTAACTGTAGCAGTCAGTCATTTCATCGTCTACTTTACAGTCTATAAATAAGTTGACTGTTAAGGAGTTGTTTTTATAAGTTTTATCTAGTTATATATTTACATACGTATGTATATACTCTCTCCTGTGATACGTACAAGTAAATATAGGAGGTTGTTCGATAACAGAGTATTTATTCACTGATTAGATATCGTTGCAATTAAAACTACTGTCATGCTAATGCAGTGTCACCAAGATAATTATGTAGCTGTACTTGAATATTTATTGTTATTTTTGGTGAATTATTTGCATCGACAAAAAAAAAGAGTTCGGTGATTCGTGGTCAAGGTCCAAAAAGTGGGACGTAAATAGGTTCTCATAATATATTTTTTTTTTATATTTTGTATGGAAATATCAAGAAATAAATAACACACTATCTTAAGGCTTAGATGCATTTTAAAATAATTTATAAGTGTACTTTACTTTAGCTAGTATTACTAATTTTAGGATTGTGAATAAATACTTCTATAACAGAATATCTAATACATATTATAGACTGATTCAACATTAGAATGAGCAAATTAACAGGTTCATAGTACGATGATTATATATTTGAAGTCAGCGAATCCGATTTTATATCCAAAGACTAATATTGAGTGTCATTAAAATTTAGGTAATATTAGTTATGTAAACATTTAATAACTCGACACAAACATATGCTGAACGCAAAACACTGGCTGAAATTGTATCAAAGAAGATGCCAGTTACGTAATATTTAAAAGAACTTGGTGACTTTATAATAACGAAATAGCTATCTAGCAATAAATTCGCGTACTCATTTACGTAGTAACATAATACATCCAATATCAATTCGATTTTTATCATAAAATCTAAGTTTAATCAACTGTAACCCACAAATTTAATTTCAATTCCGCTTGAGCTAGTACCTATTCGGCTTTACAACACGTCATTAACAAGCGCGAATTATAAATGAAGAATTTTTATTTCGTTCGAGCTGTGCGGGCGAGATACATGTATGAATTCATGCACGTGGGGTCAAACAATAGTTATGGACAGATACAGCCATACTTTCTTAAAATCTTTTTAATTGATGTGATGCACACATTTTAGTTTTTGTTATTGACATTACAAATTGTATAAATATTAGGTTTTTATTATCAACAATCCGTTTTGTAGTACTTTCTCGTATCTATTTCATTATTGTATCTAGTTTATGTAAAATACAAAACCGTCAAGCTATAGGTATCTAAATACCCAAGTTCGTTTATATATACATATGTAGGAGTATATCAATATTTTTACTGTGATTAATAATGGCTTTATTTAGATAATATAATCTGTAAAAAAACTTCTTTCTTTAATTTAGATAAAAATGTATAACATTGCTAATCATGCATACCTACGCTCATTAAAAACTTTTATCTCCAAAAATATTTATTAAAAACCCTAATAGACCATTAACGCAACCGTAATACTCCACATAACAGTTATACTCATTCATATGTATACATGAATTCTGATTCCACGATCACGTGTTAGACTCGTTTGGATTTTATGAAACAGGGGTTAATTCGAGTTTGAATTTGTTACGGCTCGATTGGAGATTTGAGTTCATAACACCATAACGAAGTGCGACCAATAATGCTCGAACTTAGAACAACGCGAGTAATTGGAGGCATAATTTGTGCGATAGCAAAACTTTCACCGGCTGAGTACTTTTGGTGTTCGTTAATGGGCATGTTCATACTTATGTAATACGTGGATTGGTATCTTGGCGACGTTTAATTACAACTCTTATCTATGATGAGAAACTGAAGAGAAATTTCCTTTGCAATATGAACGTTTCTTATATAATTATAGTGCTGAATGTATGTAACGGAAAGCAGTGATGGCGGCTAAGAACTTAGCCACCCGATGTGAGTGTGCTGAGTTCAAATCTTACTTGCTGTAACTAACGGTCAAGGACATAGATCATGAGGAGACCATACCCTAGAGATCTCTGTAATGCTCTGTATGGTTTGTGAAGTGTGTCAACCCGTTCTTGGCCAGAATAGCAGACTATGGCCTTAGTTGTTTTCATTCTGAGACGAGACCCGTGTCCGTATAGAAACCATAAAAGGTTTGATCACGATGCAAGTAAATAAATCCGTTTCTTATATAGTTGTAAGGCAGGCATTGGTGGGAATATTGTTATCACTGTTGTGTTTCGGACTGGTCGTATACAATTACATAAAAATAAGGCGTAAAAATAGTAAAATAAGGCGTTTACATTTAATACTCATTGGCAGACTTTGTGACTAAGTTTCTATAGATAGCGTTTCACTGTGCGCAAAATTATTATAACAATTTTATTGGATAATTTATAGCTAATAAATTTTTTCCCTTAGCTACTTATATATAAAAATAACGTTATTGAACAACAAACGATAAATAATTTTTCGTTGATAATATTTTTACGGTAAAATTACCTTGTGAAAATCGAGAGGAAGGTATCAAATTAATTTTTAACAAGGCGGGGTAAATACAATCGTGCATTTTTCTTTTGTGGCGCATTACAATGAAAAGACGTTGGGAAATTTGACATAGTAGGGGACGTGCTACATTACGCACGCGTAGCGATTGGTGAGTTACCCAAGAAATTAAGATTAACAAATAGATATACGGAAGTTTTTGGCCCAGTGTCAACCGTGTGATCTGCAGAGAGAAAATGATAGTCAGCGAAGAAATTTGACAAGCTCGCGCTGTAAGTTGTATAATATTTTGACACAAATATACTTAATTTTTCATTTTGCTATATATTTAATTATTTTTAATTTCATTCATTGATAACTGTAAAAAAGTCCAACCGCTTGTAGTTGTTATTTTACTCGTCAATAGTATAACAGGGTAATAAGCTAAGGCTGTGCCAGCGCGGGGAAATAATGATTTATTTATGTCAATGGGCCATACCCAAGAGCGGTGTTTTTCTGCTCAAATTGGTTATTGTTCGGCGTATAAACTTCTTTTATTACAACATTGTTAGTAAAATGAGATTCTTTACAAATTACCCCCCTACATTAGATAATAAAAGAGGAATTTACTGACTAATCCCGAGATTTTTATGAATTCATTCGCCGTGCCAATTTATCGTCAAGTTTGTTTTCTGAAATAAAATTGCGTTGCAAGGTAGAGAGGTGAATTTTCTTAGTAAACGTACAAGGACATATTTTCGAGTCTAGACTTGGTCATGTGTGAAATAACCCGGGGTGTTATGCATAGGTTTATTAGTATAAACCTTAAAGGTAGGTCATAAAACTAATAGCAACGTCACAATGTCGTAAACTAGGTTATTAACGAATTAGAGCCGGTAAGTTCCGTTGGAAGCTTTATTGCAACGAAACATCTGTAACTTGAAACGAAGTAGCAAATAAAAGCAAAAGTCGATCCATTTCATGAAACATATACGAGCTTAGATATATAACTTGAGATGTATAAATAAAATGTTCAAAAAATATTTTTTTTTTATTGATTTTATTATTATAACTGATATTATTTGGCTCAATGATAAACATTCAAATGAAACAATGTTTTGAAATTTGTTCATAATTTTTTAGAAATTTGACATAAAACTGATACAACAGTTGTACTGATACTCTAACGGATTTTGAACTTTCGGTAAGATGTAGTAAATTGGCAATATCAACGATTGACTATATGCCTAGAATATTTCACTTTCTATATTTACCTAGTCACGTTAATTGCTATGTTAGGACAAATCTTTATAGCTTATGTTTTATACTAAATACCCTATTATCTTGGCCATAATCTGTTACAATAATAAATGCTATAGATATCAATAAAGTTATCAGATAAGGAATCGTAGGTAGTAGACAGTGGAAATAGTACTGTCGAAGATGTTTCAGAAAATATCCGATGAATTACTACAGAACTGTTCAGTTTCATGCGTGTAAAAGTTTTATTTATCGGAAATACTGTTTATGCTTCATGAGTCTTAATTTTTTTTTTAAATTTTTCAGCAAATATTATTAATATACTCGTACAAGCAATTACATTATTTTCTAGTAGTAATATGAACAAAGCAAGTTTAAAATTGTTAATTTATAATTGTTCGATTTTAAAATATTTTTACATTTGAATACAGTTGAAGCTTTGAGTTTTTACATATATTTTTAATTTAGTAAAAATCTGATGAGTAGGATCATGTATACATTTATAGTAATTTATGGCTAGTGTTAGTATAACATAATTATCTGTATTTATGTATATTGTACGGCTTATTTTCATAATGGTAATGATTCAAAATGTATTTTCCTTAAAAACATCTCTTTAAAATTTTTACGCTCACTTTTCAATTCATTATCAGGATTAATAAAATATTTTTTGCATAAAACATTTTCAATATCTAATGGCACGCCTTGCCGACACTTTTTTGAGACAAATTGATGCACAAAACGGTCTGTAATTCATTTTCAGGGCGTAACTCCCGAACCCTTCCCCTCCGCAGTCAGGTGATGCTGGCAGCTGTCCGGTAATGCATTTAATATTTTTTTGCTCAACAACAGAGTTGATATTGTGATGGATTTTTTGCTTACAAAGGTATTATGTGAAACAATTTTTTTTTATCAATTTATGCAAATAAAGCAGTGGTTTTTAGTCAACGTTGCGATTACATATATGTAAAATCAGAGGCAGCACCAACGTGTCTTGGCTTAGAGGAGGACTCCTATATGACCTGCTCGGTGAACTATGGGTAAGTAAGTTTGGAATCCAACTTATTCAAAGAAGCTAGTAAGCAGTACATTGAACACTCGTAACGTCTCGTCCGTCACTTTGCAGAATTGTGAGACTGAGACCGAGCGATGCGCAAAATTTTCAACAAAGCTTACGTTCTGACGACTTAGCAGTTGCTTACATATTTAAGGCTTAAAACAACAGTACGTCCACTTGTATTTTTAACGACACACCATACTATCAGCAGGTGTCATAGAGCTTTCTGGAAAAAATATGTTTACATCCGGAAGTTGCGATCGACGGCAGAATTTATTACACCGAATGCACATTATACCCTCATATTGTTTGCTTGGTTACCAGCGTGCTTAGATAGTGCAATGTAATTTAAGTAAGCGCTTATCGCGCCGGGAGCCGTGAGCTTTTAAAAGAATATAAATAAAGCTTTATCGGGAGCGAGGCGCCCGCTGTGTCTGCCATATCTAGTACAATAAATATCAGCGTTACTGGAAATGTAACTCGATGACGCTGTAACACACCTTGAAAAATTAGTCGGGAAACTTTTCGTATATTACATTTACAGTTGCATCGTAAAAATTCTATAAGTTTTTGTTGTAGAATAATTTTGTAGGTGGGATATTATTTTATTTTTAATATTTTTTTTTTAATACGAATGTCACGTTTGTTTAGTTGTTTAACGGTATTTTATACGTACGTTTATTTCCGTAAAGTTAAGGCATTCTTAGAGGAACATAGAATTTTAATACAACATGTAATTTTTTTTTATATCAATTCATAGAACTTATTAATCATTAATATTGTGTCGACATTCATTAGTAATTTACAAAATCTGCATAACAGACAGGTGTATTTTGTTTTGCTAAGCATTTTCTCTAATGACAATGTCTAAACACTACATTTTTATTATGATTTCATGAATGTATTCCATGAATATGTAATGCTAATAGCTTATAAAAATGTAATGACTCTATTAAAAGTTAATATTGTTCTACAATGAATATAACCAGCTTAACGTTATTCTACACAATGATCCGTAAAAATGCTTTGGTAACAAAATAATCTACTGTCTAATAAAACCGCTAACTCAATTATAGGCTTATTCACTGCGAAGTATTAGCGACTGGGCACTCGGTAATTCTATACATTTGACGAGATCGCATTTCTATTACACGATAATATATTATAGTATTCGTCAGCATCATTAACATCATTATAATCAGGAGATTTAAAGTCATGCTCTGCCAAGTAGGCCACATGTGGGTTGATTGGATTCATGTACATAGCTTACAAAACGTCACAAGGAGGGTAGGCAGTAGGTATACACCGTATTTTTTCTGTCACCATTATAGTAAGTTATATTCAGCCCTACGGACCTTCAATCCTCCGTAACTTAGTTAAGTAAGATGTGTTTATTTTGTATGTGAACATAGTGGCAAACAGGCATGTTGCAGTCACGAGTGGCCGTTGCCGCCAATAGATATCTGTGACTGACCTTGAACAGGACCATTTATGCTATTCTTAGCCGGTTTCAGAAGTGTTGCGACTCTTGAGGACTGAGATGGTCGCCTCTAGTATACACGTGGGCCGGCAATCACACGCTTCAAATCGAAACACACATTGTTATAATAACAACTTCTTCACGGCAGAAATAGGTGTATCGGTGTTACTTCCCCGGGCGAACCGTTGCAGATTCTACCACCTACCTATCAGTATTTAACACGCGCGCGTGACTAAAATCTATACACAAATAGGTACTAGTATACGCTTCTGTAGAAATGAAAGTTAAACGATTTATTACATTATATTATAGTAATAACGATATACATTAATCACTACAAAAAATTTCACTAAATTCAGTTCATTCGTTTTTGCGTGAACGCATGCATAAATGAGCAAACATTAAAGAAATTATTTTTCACCAAGTCTACATGATGTGGGTGTGGTAAGAATAGGTACGAGTATATAGGACGCAATAAATATTATTTTCAAGTATAAAAGTATTTCGTATACAGATTACATCCTTATATTACTATATTATTATTCGTAAGGAGTAGCAATAAATATTCGCAGAAAGCATTCAAACTATGTTGTAAGAAAGCGTATGACGTGCAGACAACAAGCTACGTGAAATGTAATCCTGTAGGATATGTAGAAAATTATAGTATTGTTTTTTATTTCTGTTTGTATTCAAGTTTTCATTTCAGTTCTATAGTTATATTTTTCTGTTCACTGCTTCCGAAAGCTCTCACTCCTAATTAAATTAAGAACAACCATACGATTATATTATGACATCGAATAATGGCACATTAAATATGAAAAATAATAACACTTTAATTATTTAGATTTCGTAATCAAAAATCTAACTACATTGAATCCGGTATTTGAAACTCGAACACACATAGAAACGGTTTTAGTTTCACTCGCCTTTTACTTAAAGCCTCAGGGGATAACTTATTTATTAACTTGTTCCGGTCGCCACTGTAATTTTGATACCGTAACTCTAAATGATATAATGTGTCGTTTCCATACGACTATTAATATTAATGCGATCAAATGATATCATTTCATCGTAATTTCAACAGACGAAAGTTATTCGAAACAAAGTGTTATTCATTTGGGAAAAATAATTCTTTGTAGAGGTATAATTTTAGGCGATGTTACATAAAAACAACAAGCAAAAAGTAGGCAAAAAATCGACAAATAATGGGAACGTATTGTGTCTGCCATTTTTTTTTTTTTTATTTACCATCGATAAAAGTTATTTTTAATGTACCGACACCAATTCATCATGTGAATAAAAAGAGTACAATCCATAAAAATGCAACAGTATTTTCAAGCTGTTAACTCTTACGTCGTTTGTTTACGAAGTATAAATAAACACGAATAAATATGTTTAATTGCTCCTTTTTACCGGGACATGATGGAGTTGTTTGTCATGATGAAGTTGTTGGACATGATGCAATTATGGGACATGATGGATTTGTGGAAAATAAATCATAAACATTAACGCATCCACTTAAACAGTTTTAATATATGTATTACAATATGTAATAGCTTACATCGTATGTAGCAAGTACATTTTTGAAATATATTGACGGCAGATAAATTACATATATTCATATAAACATAACTAGACTTAGATAGACACAGAGCTCGTTCTTTTACTCACAGCACAAATGCTTAGCAGCCGGGTTTGTTGACAACTGCACCAACGGGCTAGTCTCTGCGTTGAATATTACATTAAGGCTGTCAACTGCTCACGTGTCTAATCGTCAAGGGTTAAATCTCTTTACAGGTATTTATGCGTTTAAGCCGACAATGACTATGCAAAGTGGCGATAGCGGCTAACAATATGCAACGTGCCCTGTCCAGACACATAGATTATGTTATAGTTACACACACACACACACACACACACAATGTTTTACATGCTGTGTTAGCTTCCGTGATTACTAAAACCTATCTTGAATAACCCACATTGGAACGGTATGGTTTAAGTCATACGGTTTCAACAATGATACGATATTACATAGTATACTATATTAGATAGTATAGTTATAATATGGGATTTATAATACGAAGGTTAACTGAATCTTGCTGTATGTAATAACTAACTAAAATCAACGTTAATACCTTCAAAATATACTATTTACGTCATATTTCTAACAACTTCTATCTCATTGTCTCCAAATACGTTAATATGTAGTAGTATACGTATTTTATATAGCATTATATGATAGTTTTAGGCCGATTCGGAGTCTCTGAAGCGAACAAAACCCGTGCGACGTTCAGCAGGGCAAACATAATATGCGGTGTCTCATAACGATTGACGCATTAGTGCCTGCCTACCTTACTCTATTGTGTGGAATATATCTATACTAGTAAATATATGTTACGCAGTAAGTCAATAAAAATAACTGCTCATTTTTAATAAGTAATAATTATTATTTCGTTGAAATGATAGTGCATCGATTTAATGTTTTATAATTCCTCTCCAAACATTTAGGTTTCAAATGTTAGTACGAACCTACGATATAAGTCTATATGTATTTAATATTCATAACTACTTGCTATAATAGTGCAGTGTAACTAAGACAAACTTAAAAATCATACAGAAATGCTTTAGCATATTTTAGGGCATGAAAAGCGTGCGGGCTTACCGACCCTTTTATTGAGAGACCCGAGTCTAGTAATGAAACGATGAAAGAGTTCATGATGATCATTATAAGGATAAAATTTTATTATTTGCTTTGAAGCCACCGATCTATTTTTTAACATAGTTCCAGAGTATTGGGTTGTCTATTGGTCTTTTATCTAGGTGCGCCCTGACTGCACTAAGAGCGACAGCGACAGACCCGTCGTAAATACATTCAGAACTCCTCGTGACATGTAACCGTTTAGTTTTATGTACGATTAAAGCCATTTATATCTATATATTAAATACAGATTTTCTAATTTTATATTGAGGTTTGTCTTTGCTACCAGTATATTGAGGTTTTCCTTGAAATACATGTATGTCCACAATTTTCTTTTACTGCGAGTTTTACTTATTTTTCCCATTAAGTAGGTATAACTTGCAATTCATTGCCTTCAGATCTAAGAGATGTGTTAGGCAAGTACATTAGCATTTTTTAACATAGAATTATCCTTCTTGCTATTAAAATTGTATACATAAATATTTTCACATCTTCTGAATATCAGTCTAATGAAGGGCAAGATTTAACTCCAAATATACATATTACCCGTTACTGCAAAGCATGTAATTGTAAAGCATATACTAAGTTTACCTACACAGATCCGCTTCTGTGTCGACGTCCCTGTTACATTATAGCAAAACTTAGGGCGGTACACGTAGGAAATATCAGTTTTGGCACGTCATTGTACCAGTCTAGTTCCGCCCGCCCGCCCAAACATATCGCGCTGTCACATATCAGCGCCGGCGCTTTAGCCAGCAGGGATTATTGCAACGTTACTTGATATTCTATCGCATGCGATATTGATTTATTTATTTGGCATAAATAAAATTCATAATTAATAAAACCGAATCAATTACCATTAAGGCACAAATAATAATAGGTGCCATATTTTATTTACACGAGGTATTATATTTCAAATGTATTTTATCTCTAAGTGCTTATGCAGCAGCTGGCCTTACGGATGGTAAAAGTGAGCAACAAGAGGTGCAGTTGCAATGTTATATGAACCGATAGTGTCAAATTCATGGTAGTATTTACAATTCCCACGCTAAGCTGTCGGTTGCGTTCATTGTATAAAAGTTGTTACATTTTCCAAGGTGTTCGGAACGTCTAACTATAGTCGTGTTATCGTTAATCTGTACCGCTTCGCGGTGAATTAAATGCATATAATGAACAACATGATAGTCCCCTGTAACTGGCATTTACCGTGCGGAAATTGAGTGCGGTTGTAGTCCAGCGCTGTGCATTTGCACAACAAGGCTTGTGACGGCTCGCTGAAAATAAACCACTGCGTTTGATACGTCCGCTCGATGATATTTTGCAAGTCGTCTGCGACATCTATTTACTATGCAAACTATTATTCAACACGTGCATACCTGTGTTTATATCTTATATATAATGTACTATAATTTTCATAAACTTCGTGTTTTTATTACACGAACTTCCTCACTTATCTATTATAAATTATAAAATTAGCAGTCGTATTACTCAAATTACATAACTAATACTTTTAGTTTGTTTTAATCTGAGAAATCAATAAACGCACCACGTGTTACATAACCAAGAACCCTTGGGTAATATGGATCCAATACTGTCGTTTACCTTTCGAAAATTAATATTGTTGCCGCCGCAAATAAAACCAACATTTCACCGGCATCTTGCAATATGTGTAGATGACTTAGACTTAGAGTTAGACTACATAACTAATGCGAAATTATAATACGCTTAAACATAAATAATAAATATACACAATTAAAATAACTTACGTCACGAAAATATGATCACACTGTTTGATTACAAGAGTCAGTACTGATTGCAAATACACTTTATAAAATGTCTTAACTCGAAACGAAATATATTTATAATTAGAGATTAGAAAAGTATATATCTATATCTCCACTGTATTCAGATGGATGACGAGTAAAATGATAAGCCGGGATATTGGCAGCCAACGTGATAAGCCACACGGAAATTCAACGGTCGACGGTTTATATTGCACGTACAGCAACAACCCCGGATGTAGACGCGACTGGAAGCTTCTAGATTGTTTTCGGTGAGACATGGCGTCTAATTAAGCTTCATTGCCAGCCCTCTTTATCATTAATGATAGAAAATCCCACCACGTATATATATACATTTCACAATTTCCTTAATAGTAAAAAGTAATCCTTGATATTGAATATTTATAAAATCTGTATTAAAAATTTGTGTTTATTTCATGTATTGAATTTCTTTTCTTTCTTAATGGGTTTTTTATTTATATATAAGTTTCATTATTTATTCATCCGAGCCTATGAAGTATTTTTGGTTTTCGAAACAGGTTTTTTACGTCAGTTTTAAAGCGTACATTAGGAAACCGACATCTATTCAAACAAGCAACAGATTCGTGTTTTTTCACGTCACGCTCTTTAAGAAATAAATACCTGAAGATATTTACGATTGATAATAATGATATTGCTGACAGATTTTCTAGGTTTGGCGGAAAGGCGATTTTAATATTCACTAAGTATTTTTATAACGTAGTTAAATTTAACATTAATACGTGAGGTGTAATATTCACATTAATATTGTTATGTAAATATATACATACGTAATGTTCTGTTTGTACGTTTTGGATGTACAATGATACAATTAACGAATTAAATGTTATTAATCAGTGTAGTTGAATGCCATGAGTTAGCAACGTATGTCCTATTTGCGTTGTTTATCTTTTAAGAAAAAACGTACGCTGTTAATATATTGCATGATCCTTGCGCGATTGTAATTAATAAGTGTCCGCTACAAGCAAGAACAAATAAAACTTGTCTGCGGCTATAAAATACGTATTTATTTTCCATTTACAAGACTTATCGTGCCGCCGTCGCTCATCCATCATGAACTTTCTCCATTTTTATATAGCGAATTAAATTCGATCGAAACTTATAGAGTTCTAATTTCGTTGTCACGCCATAATAGATTGAAGAGTCTGCGAGCTGGGGGTAAAATTTAATATGATGTTCGACGATCGCTGAGGTAAAGAGAAAGGTAAAAAAAGCTCTTGTACGATTGTCGTGGAACGAAGAATAATAGTGAAAAAGTCACGAGCGTTTTGTCTAGACGCGCGATGACAAGTAGAGGCGACTGACAGGAACTAAGTTCTTGTTATTTGATGAGTTGTTGACAACGATTTGGAAGCTTTTTACGCAACTTTAAATACTACTCCATATTACGAGTATACTATAATAATTATATCGAGTGTGTTACCAAATATGTCTTACGATTGATATGGTTATATTTTGGTATAGTTTTTCGTTGATTACGATTATGTTTATGTTTCATGGCCATACCTAGGCCTGTTTAAAGGGTATGTTTTTTATTAGTATTTATGGCGGTAGTTATACTAAACTCACTAAACAATAACCCGTATTACCTGGAAGTACCACCACTATACATATTTCCGCCGTGACGCAGTTGTTACTAAAACAATCTGTGTTCCGGTTTGAAGGGTGTGGTTGTCAGTCCAGGTGTATACTAAAGGCGACCATCTCGGTCCTCCAGAGCGGCAACATTACTGTAAATGGCCAAGAATAAGGTTGAGGTTCAAGGTCATTTGCATGTGTCTATGGGCGGCGGCGGTACACTCGTGACTGTTGCATGACCGTTTCCCATTCTATTCACTAAAACGTCTTAAGGAATATTATTTTTCTTTAATGAATTAAATTATTGCCTTATTCATTTATGTATTATTACTATGATT
>DVPR01000075.1:0-18484 GCA_018239345.1 Oxynetra stangelandi
TGGGCAGCTCGTGCCGGCTGCTATCGGCGACACGTACCTTTCCTCACGACAATGACATACCGAAAAAATATATACGACCGGTTCTCATGTACTTCGTAAGCATTAGGTACATCTCTGTCACGTTTTTCTCACGTTCTTTTCAGTATGACCTAAATGTAATAACTATAACAAAATAAATCTTTATTGCCCGTAGTAACTAACACATATATGTGTTATTTACAACATAACGAAAGTGCAGAACTGCTATATAAATAAACGTCACATCGCGTTGAACAACCAAAAGTCACATCGCGTTGAAATTCTCAAAACGATATCGCACACTTCCATTGCCGCACCGCAACAATAATAGCCGGCGCAAAAAATTCGCGCAACCAATTAAAATAATCGTACACGCCGATAGCTGCGAGTCACGTGCGGTGGTGTGTGTGCCGTGTGCGCGGCCATGTGCATGTGTGCGTGGCTCGATTAAAAACCGCACGTGTGGACGGTCAGAGGCCGGAACTAGCCACTGGCCAGTATCAATGGTAGATCCATCATGAGATTTTTTGTTATTGAAATGGTTTGTTATCACGAGCCGCCCGTTGCGTTCACTCGACCCCATCAAGTTCACTGAAAATGAATTGCGACAATGAAATATTCAATTTCAAAATAGTAATGGGCTCTGTAAATTTTGTTTAACGACGCTCCAATTACAAACAATTGGATTCATGTGAAAAGTAAATTTATTGCATTCTGAAATACATGATCGAGTATTACTTTAAATTGACTGATCCATTGATCCTACGGTTAGTGATCACGGAGCCGCAGGTTGCATGAATTAAAAACAGTAGAGTGGGTGTAAAGTCTATATATTTTTATCACAACGTATTTACTACCTATTACAATCGTATGGAGTATCACGGTCTTAACGATACGTAAACTCAAATTAAAATCTTAAGTTTTGTCGAATCATTACTTCGTTTTCCACTTTAAGTTTGTCATCGAGTGGATCTCCTCTCGGAACCGTGGGCGGTTCCGAACACGCGACAAAATTCGCCCCCCGTCTCACCTACGGCATATCCACTACTCCAAATAAAAACTTGTGTAAGTCCCGCTTTATACGAACTTCATCCAAGATTGAAACAAGGAGTCGGTCAGTTAGTTCTACAGCGATCACGAATGTAGCACTTGTAAAACACGTTTCTCGTTCCTTAAACCGATGTACAATTTGATTTCTTTGAAACAGAGTATACACAATACATTTTATTTGTTTGTTGCACCCTAGAGTACATTGTGTTGCGGTCGACAATCCCCTTGCTAATGTTACAAAATGAGAGTTAAATAGAAATATTTACTTTTCTATAAGAAACATCCTCTGCTCTGAGCTATGTAGCTGCAACTCTATTGTTGCTATATATTCATATACCCTATAGAGCTATATGTATAGATACAATCATACATATATCATTGCTGTGTTCTAAACATATTACAGCTATTAAAAAACTGCTATAAACCCATATTAATCAAAAATCCCCTTGCATATTTCTGTATGCCAGCAAAAGGTACATGTATAATTTTCATGAGCTACAACAAGGCCAGCAACATATCGCCGTATTGCATAACCCCAGGGCGCCCGCGCGGAGGCGCCACCCCGGACGCCGCAGCTAACGAGAAAAACCTCCAATGCGACACCCGCCACGCCAAACGAGATTTTCGTCGAGCGCTCTTTTTAATTATCAAATTTTTAAATCGAACCGACCCAATTTTTGCGTCCATTTTCCTCTAAGAGAAATTACTTGGGCACATGTGACTGGTGACGCGGATCTTTCTTTTAAATGACGTATATCCGGCATGTCATTTCTAAATAATTGTTGACATGGTTGATAGTCCACGGTGAAGCAGAGTGAACGATGTAGCTTAAACAATTAGCCAGTAGAGTTGGCGGAACAAGCGACAACTGTCTGGATAAACGTATTCAGGAGTAGACACCGCGGCCGATGGGATAACGATTGGCGGAAGGCTGTACTCCGCAGCCGCCGGCCCAGCAGCGGACCGACGCACATTGATACTGATGAGGATAATGACGTGCTTCGCTACATGCTGATTAACATAATGGACTTCTTTTTGAAGACACATCCAATGTAACGACGAATGCAGATATGCATTGAAAAACAACTGTGCGCCGTGGATATGAATAGGGTCAATTTTTTATCATCGTTTTAGTAGTACCATAAATATGTACGTACACAACTGAAATTAATTTAAAGTAAAATAAATAAATAACCGTCACGCCAGGTCCCTAGCGAGGTAGGCAGAGAGAACGGAGCGCCAAACATCTTTGTCCTTGCAAACCTGACGTGCTCCGTCTACATTCATTAGTCTCTTCATACATAATTAATAATTAAATTAATTTATTTATTTATAAAAGGATTATTATGCACGAAGAGATGTCAGCGCGTCGTTTCATTTTGGCACCGCTGCAATGTGGCAGAGTTCAAGTCTCTTGGCAAAGTATCGCCTACTAACCTCGTTGCGAGCGAGTCTATATCGTTAGTTTCAGTAACTACAGCGTAACACGATCACAGTTATGTACTTCTCTTCGTTTGATAACATTAAATAGACATATACGAAATTTCCAAATCTCGAACAGGGTCAAACGCGAAGCGTCGGATTTTTTAAAGATGGTGTAATTACGCGTACGCTTGGCAGGACGCGGCTACTTGCCACTTGATGCCGAGTTGAATATTTAAAACTTTAGTTTACATCTTTTACGTAACCAAAAAAACCAGACAAAATAAATTTTAATCGTCTTAACAAAATCTAGATATGCAAATGCATACATACTCGGTTGGTTTGGGCGTTGTTTGTCCCGCATGCGCGTTTTTAAACGAATTATCTGATTGCGTTCAAACTCTGGCGAGTTGTTGCCGGTGCTTATGTGAAGGCTGCTTATATAACAGCACCGACGTGCAGTATGCCGCCGACAATAGGTGACGTGCCAGGCCATTTATACGATTATCACTCATTTATTTATGATTGCTCTTCTTCTCTATTGTCCGGTTTTTTTTCATCTTTCAATCTCTCATCTCCAAGTCTACTAAGCTCTAATATTGGAAGTCAGTGTGTAATAATCCAGTTAATGAGGATTTTACCAGAAGCGATACAAACATCTGATAAGTATTAAGTATTTAATGCAAGGTACGAGAGAAAAATATTTTTTTGATTGCAACACATGTCAGACACTAGGTCGTATTTGATAAATAAATTCACGAGCAAACCGCCGATATGATGTAACCCAACCACGACCTTACAATGAATACAAAAAACAATCGTAGAATCGTTTTGGGGCCAATCTTCTATTATTTTTTATTATTTCCTCATTCGATTCACGATTGATTCTCAGAACCAATATTCGATGACGATTATATTAAATTTATTTTGGAGTCAAATTGTATCTGTAAACGGCCAGTCCTCCGTCTACAATCGGGTTGCGTGTGGCTAATCAAATTAAATTAAACCTATTTACTGATCAACATCTCAAAAAATATCATGCATAGTAGTGACCTGCGTACACTCCATTAATATTGCTTCATGTCGTGTTCAATGCATGGCCAGCGCAGTGTTGCGGGCGGGTTAATATTGCGATTCATACATAATGCTCGCGTCAGCGGCGGACACAGAGGTGATGGGTTGCAGATATGAATAGCGCAATATGATACTTGTAATACAAGCTGTATGTATAAACTATATAATTATTTCTTTTTTAACCACCCGCATCAGGTTTAATAGCTGTAAACGTTCTTAATGTATGTATATTATTGTTTTCATGCCAGTAATATTGTCTTCGTTGACAAATGGAAACGTATGAGTAATCCGTTTCATGCATTACTTTGCAAAAACGTCTAGATACCGATAACAACACGTGTTTCGCACCGAATCCATGCTTATCAGAGTTATTGATTCTACAGTATTTATTTGTGAAGTTGTAGAAACAACACTTGAGCAAGCCTTTGTGAACGGAAGTATTCAACGAAGGTTATAATATCATACGATTGGGAAGTTTTTTATAAAAAAAACAAACAGTGCGTCGTGTTGTTGTGTCGTGGGTACACGATTGTCCACAATTCGTGTTTACCACCCGTTGTGCAGTGGCGGTGCTGTGCGGCACAGGCAAGATAATGCGCCGCCTACATCCTCAGTTGCCCTATACATCATACGAAAAATCATCAGCATCCTTTCACTGTTCCGCCGTTCGACCCGAGCAGAGGGAAAGTTCTCATAGCTGGTAGCTTTGAGGTCATCATCAATCTCACTAGTCGAATGCGGCTCGGGCGGGGGACGTGGACTTTAGAAAACAGTGGGAAATCAGCCGAGTCCATAAAAAATAGCGCCGGGTAGGGTGGAGCCGATTAGGGGAGGTCTAAGTCAAATGGTGGACCGTAAAATAAATATAAACCAAATAGATATTCAAGTAAATGTTCAGTAGGTACATAGTGCACTCTAATACGCTGTACAAGGATACAAATTTACATAGAACGGAGCTACACGGTGAGCACACTTCACGACGATTCAAGCACAAATACAGTTTACGTAGAAAAGTATAACTATAGTAGTTTCTTCACACTATATTTGAGCGGGCTGTTCCAGTCCCGCTCGGTGGCCGCACTGCTCGGCCGGGGGTGTGGGCTCTGGTTGGTTCTGGGCTCGTCTTGTGTGGGTGTAACATTATTAGTACAGTTTGGGATCACAATTTGACCATTATTATTGCCATGTTCAATTGATTTTGTTGAAAGTAATTAATAACATAAATGAAACCGTTGCCAAGTTGTCAATGCAAGAACGTTCGCAGCAGCTAGCGTACTTGAAGATTCATTATAATACATACATATATTCTGTATTACTCGGACTACTTATCTAACGCGTTTAATGGAAAATCAGATTATAAGCAATGGTGTCTTGAAATTATTAAACATAGTTAATGCAGTGTGTTATCTACATTAGTGCATTGTATTGTCCCGATAAGGTAGGCTCGGCCTGACGCACGGCCGCCGCTGCTCTACAAATATGCAATCAAGATTTACTCAATTCATTAACATACTCGTGAAATAATAATATCTCGAGATAACCGATACCGGGCCCTGTGTGCGCGTCAAGTGTATAAAACAGACAAACAGTCATATAAATGCTAAGCGTGTTATAGCTTAAATTTCGTTGTTAATTTTTATTTAATACTCATCTGAGGCAACAGTGATCTAAGAAGTATAATCTGTCTGTCCCTTGCTTCGGAGCCGGCAGCTGCCTTGGTTCGTTACAAATTTAAAAAAATTTGAATAAACATCAACCTTGTGTATTCGGTAGACATTAAGGCGGTGAAATTTTTTGCGTAGGTCTTCAAACTCATTTCATTCACCGCCCACATGAAGGGTCAACAATTACTCGGCGCCGCTACATTGTGTACTTATTCGTCGAATTTTAAAATAAACATTACAATTGCTATTTTTAAACTCTCCATATTACATCCCATTTATGAGTTCAATTGCAACTGAAGTAGTACGTTTTTAATTTTAATTCGAAACACAAGGAAGAAATAAAACTGTTCGCATATATCATTAATCGTCAATCGTATCTTCGTCAATCTCATCGCAAAAACTACGCGGAAACAATGTGCGTTTCGAAGTGCCAGGCTCAGTCGAGGGGCAGGGCCGTCGTACAGACGTTGCTATATTGTGGAAAACAGACACTTGGACACGGAACCTGGCGCCGACGGCAGCCTGCGAGTCTCCATTGAGACGCGTGTGTTGTGACCGAGACGAGGGCACGCGCGTGCGCTCAATCAATGAGATCGCGTGTCGCGAACACTCATTGCGATACGTATACTATTAGACTTGTAATCTACAAACAGAACCAACATATTCTGTCCGCCTACTTGAGAATGGAATAATAGTACCTACCTCCTCTATCGTTATAACATTCAGATAAGGAATAGAACAGACAAAACTAACGTCACAAAATATGTATAGAGTTGTGAGGCGATCCAATGAGATCGAGCGACACGAGGCCGGTGCATTTCTCGCGAGGCGAGCAACAAGGAGCGACCGCCAGGCTGCACACTCGCTTCTGATACAAGGAACTGTACGTGAAGTAACAGTACGACACACGTGCAACACCATATTTATTCTGTACTGGCCGAGATCGTTGTTTGCAATTTCAAGCGTACTATGCATGCAGAGCTGACGCCGGACAACCACAAACAAAACAAGCCATCTTTATTGCCATCGTCAGTCCATTTCTCGCTCCCCTGCAGGACACGAGTCTCCTCGCGTCGTGTGACACGTTTACGTCCGTAGTTTATCGCGGTGGCCAAGTGAGGGTGAACAGATATCATGTGCGTAAAGTGACTGAGATTTAACCTTAAAAGCAACATGTGACGTTGTTGTATCGGTATATGACGCGTATCCGGTTTACAACTCCGTCGAACCCGCCGATGGGAGAGCGCAGATGCGTCCTAATATTTACCTAGAAGAAACGTATTAACTCTTGTATTGAGGATTCCTAGTTTAAGTTTGCCATATAATAAATTGATTAAGCAAGATGTTAAGCATTGCCTACAGCGAACGCGGAGCGTCGTATTGATAAAATACAGCGGTTCCGGCCACGACTGCAATATCCACGTATCCAATTACTGCAGGAAAGATATCTGTCCAGGATAATATTAGACATGAAATTGTCATTAAATGAAAAGTGTCACTACTCCAACAATTCTAAAGTCAGTAAATATTACGAGTATCTCGTGCAACAACACATTACCAACCGCGAGCAGGTTCTCTGTTATTTTCCCGTCCACATTTTTGGTGAAATGTTTGTGATTTTCACCTTTCTGACGTGGCAGAGATACTGTGAGCCGAATTTTATCCCTTTCGCAAAACATTAAAAGTCCGGCAGTTATTTGAGTGTGCAAGTAAACGTTCATTATCTAATATGCAATGGAGCAAAGCCACGAAGGATATCCTGAATGATAAAACTATATTAATGCCATAATGTTGTTTGTATTCAAATGGAAATACATACTGTACAGGTGAAGTATTTGTAAGAGGTATTCATGTTGTTAGCCGACATGTTGAGTGGTGGTGCTCAACGCTACGTCGCGGGGTTAAGCGTATCATTTCGACGTGACTTTCCGAGGTACGAAAGGTCATCCAATGATTTTTTGCCACTAATCGTAACTAGGCATTTGCCACTCGAAGAGGAGACCACGAGACTCGACCTTAAGACTCTTATGATTTTTAATGAGAATTATTTAAATGAACTAGACGATTCGATGCATTTAACAAATGGTCATACAATTAACTTTGTCTAACAACTTTTTTGAAAATATTTGTTGCATTAAATAAATTGTACAGTAACTTCATCACAGTGGATCCAACTTCACATACGTCGATAATTTCCACGAGCGGCGGGTACAAAAGCGCGACCTGTATAAACAACCCACCTGCTTGTCTCTATCCTGCGGCATCTTGGCGTCCACGCCCTCGGGGAACGGCTTCACGAGCTCCGGCTTCTCTTTGATCTTCTCCATTATGAAGTCCAGCACCACCATGATGCCCTCCACTGAGCCGGTTATGAGGCAAGCGCGTTCCGTTGTACCTGAATAGCAAAGTTTTTGTCAAACCACATATAGTCAATAGATATCGGCTTTTTCACTATGTACACGAGACACGGTATCGATTTGAAAGTTAGTAAAGGCGAATACGATCCAATCGGCGACGACATAAAAGCAATCTTCAAACGAATGAAGACAAATAATATTTTGTCATGAATATGTACAAAGCAAACGTTGCATATCGATTGAAAAGGGAAGCAACGCGCACTGCTATGGGACGCGGTGGCGCGGAAACACTGTCGAGTATTATTCGGTTCGTTATAAAGATGAATGTTATCACCACAAGGGACCAGCGGCGATTGATCATCACTGAAACGCCGTGATTTCGCATCATTACGGTACAACTTTATGTTATTTGTCGGGTACACCTATAAGTACACGCAAACCCAGCCATTAATTGTCCCAAGTACTTAACCGGTAAATAAACAATTATCTCGTGACATGCCCGCGCGCACGTACAGTTAATTCCAAATTAGGTTGCAACCAGGCGGCCGATTAACAAACATTTTCATATAAAATCATATAGATATGATTTTTATACCCAAACACAGATCGAACTTCCGTGCTCATCACACAAATATTTGTCCCGGCAATTCCTGAGCTATATCAGAAAGTAGCTTGTATTGAGCTATAGCATGGGAACCCACAGTGCAGACGCCACATAAAAAATACATTCATGAAATTTTCATAATATTGCATATGTACGCACGACACGCTCCGAAGCGACATCTAAAAATCTTAACATTATTCCGAATTTGTAGTAAGCGAATCAAAATATTCAATGCGGATATTATGTTTAACATCACTTCGATCTGGTCTCGGACGAGTTTAGAGAATTGTTATATTTTCGCCTCCGCATTGTTTCCGGCTGCCGTCTGTGTTGTTGCCACAATGGTACTGTTTCATTGCGAATGTACTCGCTTCTCTTATTTCTTTTGTTTTTCCTTTACTATAGCACTGCAATAAGATGCGCTTTTTGTTTTTCCTTATACCGACCTTCTGCTTTGATTTAAACCTCTTGGTCGATATTTAATATTCTTTTCTAAAACGAAATTAATCAGATCACTTCAATTATGTCAAATGTTGTAATGTATGTTTAAATTACAGTGTTCAAGAGCAGCGTTTAATCTAAGGTAAATTTTGTCTCATTCTCTCACATTTATAATAATAATATGACATCTCGACACATCTCCACCCACGGCCATCTGATTCCAGGGAAGGTACTTGTACCGGCTGATATATTACTACATACTTAGGCACACATACATATACTTAGGCACAGACCAAATATTTCTGCTCATCGCACAAATATTCTTCTTGGGTGGGGATTGAACTCACCACCCCCGGTTCAACGGCCAGGTTCGCTAACTACTACACCGACGGGCCGGTCAGATTATATTGCGATAGAGAGAGATTCAAAATCTAAAATACCGCCACCGCGCGTGGAAGAATTAGACCTCATGACTATGACTATAGATTCCTAGTACTCAACTTTGTACTGTCTATTATTTCTGTATTGTCTCAGAAGTAGTAAGTTATATTTTACTGGGGTAACACGTATGCCATTGCTTTTAAACATATCTATGAAAAATCAATATTTTTTTTATAATGTCGAAGTATTAAAATATCGTGTGTTACGTTTGCGCGTGTCACGTAGGCACTGACACGTGAGTAGTGTCCCTGCACTGTGTTAGACCAACGACGGCCACATGGACGAACGGCCATCTTGAAAATCGATCACCAATTCCAAATTAACACGTCATCATATTCAACAGCGCATAAATGTTTAACAATGCGTGTACATGAGGCGCCGCGCGTCTTGATATATCGCGGGCATTCTGCATTCGCTTTGTTGCACAGCTGAATGGAGACGAATAATGGCCAATAGTCATTAGAAGGCTTTAAGATTATTATTTTTTTATATATTCAACGAATAATTATAAGCCGCGAATTCATTTCGAATTGATTTGTAGCGGTAAGCGTATTAAGCAAAGACACGTACAGTGCAATACACTCTTTAGGAGATTAAATGAGTTACTTCTGTACTACTCGCGGTGGAGCTTTACGATCTCGTTATGGCATGATGATGCGCGAATGAAATCGTGAAAACTTTGCTTCATTATTTTGTAAAGGTTAGGCTTATATTTTCATTTTAAACAAAATAAATATATTCTACAACAGTGTGTCGATTACATATGGGAAAAAAAAAACTTTTATATCAATTCTACATCAAAGTGATGTATCATCATATATTAATAAAAATATAATGAATGTTGGTATTGGAGTCCGCAGGCGTATTCAATGTTAGACGTAGCTTCAGTGGTGGACGGCAAGAGCCGCGGTATAAACATTACAATAATTTATTCAATTTGTTATTTAGCAAGTGGCATGTACTATTCACTATTATATTGATGTATTGGATTTTATAGGTCATTAAATCTATCGACCTGGAATAAGTTCGAGCTGTCATGGAACCATGCCCCTTTCCGTACTCAATATTACTTGATACATAGAATCGTCTAGAATATGTATGTGGTAATTTTCTGAAGTAAAATGCGACGTTAACGTATAGTGAGTTCGTATCTTATTTAACCAACGTATGATTTCTTATATTATATACATATATTAAACCAGTAAATCCCGATGTGTTTAAATTAAAGATATGTATAAAAAATGCAAAGAGGTCTCCGTTCGAGTCTGTTTGTTTGTTGACGCACACCTTTATATTACTGAACGGATTTCAACTTTTTTACAGGTAGATATAGAGCAGACCTTACCGTAGACCAGAAAATAGGCTCCACTTGATATAAATCGAAAGTCACGTTATCTCCGTTTAAAGATATTAAGTCTTACGATTAAAACTAAACTCCGCGCAAACCATGTCGCGGACAACAGCTGACGAGCAATAAAACGTAAACTAACCCACGTGCTCGTCTCTAACACTCTTCCGGGCCGAGCGGATAATATTAATCGTCGACGAATGAAATTGCGTAAGTGTTATCGGTACATAGACAACAATGAAATCGCCTGAGAACCGGAATAAATTTTCCTGTAGTGAGACAACTAGCGCTGATCAAACCGGAACTTGATTAGGATTTCGCTTGATCCTTTTGAAATTCAGTAGTTATTCAACGTGCGGTAAGTTAAAATAAAGTATGTAAATTCAATTATCCCAGCAGCGAGCAACCGACACGCGCAGGTCATATCATCCACACTAACAACTGTCATGATTCCTATGTATTAATTTTTTAACATTTCGCTCCAACGATTCATGCGCCATGGAAGCTTTTATATTAATTTGGAATAGCGTATACAAAGTTGTAAGAGAACTATGTTCTTAATATTTGGAAAAAACAGTGCAGCGATAGTGTCCCGCGGTAGGAAATAATTATATATAGTACCTGAAATATTACACAATGAATGAAGGAAAGAGCAAAGATGTAAAATATTAAATAGTGATTTTATATGGAGTTTTTAGTGACTCCACACCAGCATTGCCATTTAGGCAAGTGTCTTGGTGACTTATCCATCACGAGCAATAAAGCATCTGTAAGTCTGCGTCCACACAGCACCCACCGCACGGCCGTTTGCTACTTCCAAAATATGCAGTAAAAAGATTAATGAATAGATATAATGCAATCGAGGCGCAGAGCAAGGTGAACTTAATGTCGCCGCGGCATGCGCGTCGTTTCCTAGCACTCGTTATCATGTGGAGAATTATTACTTTATTTACACGTCGAGCGATTACTGTGAAGTAGGTAGGTACGTACCAACTGAACCTTCGTTTATTACGAGTATATAAAGATTACAATTTACGATTATATTACAATGATAACGTGAACAGCATGAATTATTTAGATAAAAATTGTTTTATACTGGTTTGCATGGATTTCATTCAACGTATCTAGGAGCTAGCCTGCTGCAAACTAATTCAAAAAAATCCACATATGTTAATATGGGATATTATATCATATCGCTTGGTCAAATTGAATTTACTCGTCCGTTACTGATAATACTCTTTAGAGTGTCATATAAACGCTCATATCTGCTCGTATTATATCACTTGTTATCTATATCCGAGCCTAAGTCATCCGTGTCAATGGGCTGCTCATATCGTATCCCTATTGTCCGTATACTGTCCCTAAATAATTCCCAGAGAAGTCATCATCATCACCGACCCCGTTGTATCGATCTTTGTATCGTTGGACACGACTTGCCACTCAGAAGGGTAAGGTCATTGTTCTCTTCGCTGCCACATGCGAATTGGCAGACTTCACACAAAGAGATCTTATTTCAGTCACTCAGAGTTTGATTTAATTATTTTAATAAAGCTATCCCGGCGCTATCCCAGTTGTTTGAACTATCTTCATACTGAATGTCCAAACCCGTTCATCGTATTGACTTGAAAACGTAATAGACATGCGGACAATAATAACTATTTTTGTATTCGTAACATAACACTAATTTATAACATTACATTAACGTATTAATGGTGAGCACGGTGCGGGAGTGTAAGATGTCGGCTGCTTCATGTCCATCTTCCACGAGGATGGAGCTTTACTACAATGTTATATTATAGTCAATTGTGTGTATGCATAATTCCGGTACAACGACGCCAGCAGTCGGCATATCATGTGCAGCACATTTTTTTTTTACCTTCTTATCATTTGAAGAGTAGAAACCCACAAGCCGACTGCCTGGTGTCAGGTTGCTTACTTTTTAATAGTCACATGGCTATAGCCGTGCAGCTACCAATCCGATTCTATTGCATAGAATCGGATTGTTTGAATGCCGTAAATGTGCGCCTATTTATTTGGAGTTTAATTGTTATATAACTAATTCGTTTATATATTGCTCATTATAAATGTTCTATCAGTTAATTGATAGACCGAAGTGCAAAACACCGCAAAGCAGCTCGTCATTTACTCCTATGAGTAGTATAAGTAAGCATCGCATATATTTCATTAGTGCTGTACACTTTCAAAAAGTATTTCTCGTGGCGGCCCAGAGGGGTGGCGGCGGTGGGTGGCGCAGGGTGGCGCGGGAGAACCGTGTCAAGAGTGTATTTAAGAGCGCCCCAGTTAGAGAATGCCTTTCTGTTAAAAGAGCTAACATATAAAAGACACATTTCATTTTCCACACAAAAACGGTAACGTCCGTGTAAAATTATATGACATTCGCTCGATAATTAATAATTGTCGTGTCACATTACATTAACTAAGCGAATACAAAGAATACCGCAAACCAAAAGTCTTTTGTTATTTTTAGCTGTTGGAATGTATTATAAATTTGAATAAATGATAACCTATTAACGTGTACACGAACCGGTGGTTCGAAAGGAAACGAGAAAAACCAGAAACCGCTGAGATAACCCGCGCCGCCGCCGAGAGAAATTATGCAACATTATGGTGTTGTCGCACCGATGCGTTTATTGAGAATGATATGTATACACATAAATCAGCTCGTGCGTATTTCCATATACCAGCCAAGTGTACAACTACCGTTGAAATCCTTGAAGAATCGAATCATCCTCACTCACTGACTGTACCCTCTCTCATTAATGTTTTATTTTATAATTATTTTATTGTTTATTAATGTAACTACGCATTTCTAGCAATATCAACAACTGATAATATTAGATAAATAAGTATAACTATTCGTACAAATTGCAAACCATGATAAAAGGTGGGAGAACACAGGTTTTCTTTACCCTCGTCAGGCAGTAAACTGTCACAAAGGGTTTACATTTAACATAATATTAAATAATCTAATTAAGATTTTGTGGCACAATATATATATACAAATTGTTATAATTATTATTACAAGGAGAAGTCGGTGTCACAGAGTGACACGTAGGCACATGTAGCATCTCTACAATAAATGCACGCGTCCTACTTGAGCAACTTGTAGGAATCATTTAGTGTGCGATGGATACATTTTATCTTAAAACCACCAAAGTTTAATTAGTTTCTAATAACGAGAACTATCGGGTAGGGAGTGCATGACACTTTTATCTGACTGAACAAAGCGGAATCTGTATTAATGTATATGAACACAGCGGCGAACAGAGCGGCGTCGAATGCGAAAATTCGATAGAGTCTACGAATACAAATGGAAAGTGATATATTGAGATATACATTTTATTCACTATTCGCAATAATATCGAACTTGCATCCGTCAAATTAAAGTCGAGCTTATTAAAAATGGTTTTTAATATGATTAGCTTTACACTTATTTAAAATCACACAAGAATATAATGTATACATTTTTAAGCTTGTACTATTTGATTGATATAATGTATGCATTCGACCGATTCGGAAACTAGATCAACATTTGTTCAATCAAACTACAAAGTTCCAAAGTAGCGCCAACTAGCGCTCAAATTGTATGTTGTTAATGTTTACAAAACAGACAAATCCTTAAACAAAAATGAGATTACAGTATATTCACTTTCATTTCAAAATAATTTTGATTTCATTCGAAACGTTGTAAATATCATTCAAATATAATACAAATAAAGACATATCTTATTATCTGTTCGTTTTTTATCAAACGAGCGCGTTGCACACACAGACTTGCCGCATGCGGCATTTATTTGTCGTGATTGAAATAAGCTCATTTTGAGTCACAGAAGACAGCGCGGCAACTCTCTAGCTAGAGCCTGTTAACAACGTCAAAGATTAAAGCCCTTCCACGCGACGGCGATCAGAGCTGATAATTTAGTGCGGCTTCTTTTTTTTCATACATGCACATGTGCGTAGGCAAAGAACATTTATATTGTAAGAACAATAATAAGGAAAGCAGTGCACCTCCTCGAGATCGGTTGCCGCAGCACTCGGCATTTATATAAGTTACATGGAAGTCATTTTAAATTCAACCTCAAATATTCTGCTTGTATTACGAATATGTCACGTGTCATTTTAATAAGTTTGTAAGTGCCAGACGCCTGATTTGAAATGCCCATCATAGCGTCTTCAGTGCTAGTCCGCCATTGCCGCAGCCGGCCTCCATGTCATACTACTAGAATCAATCTGCAATTTTTGTCTGAATGTATAGACCACGCTAAAGTACACATTCGTAGGCAGATAAGAACCGCGTAAAGAGTCAGCAATCTTGTCATGAGCCTACTACACAATTATGAAACATTATTTGCATACGTTAATGCAGTGTGTTCATTTCTATAGGCATGACCTTATTTTTCATCGATCGATAACCTCGCTGCGAACGTCAAATGGCGCCTAACGATCGACCGAGTGTGTAAGTACCATTAGCACTAACTCGCTACTCGCGACCGGTCCTATATCTCCCTTGACCTTGAGTGGCGACTGGCAACTTTAATATTTATACGTGATAATTATAGCGCTCATTTTTGCCTGCAACCGGGTCATTAACAATTGGTACACGTCCAATACTTGGGTAATTAGGAGCAGTGGGCCAAAAAAGCGAGTTGGAAACGACGAAACAAGGATCAGGTGTTCGTCTGTGCTCACGTCGAGTCCCACGTCCCACATACCGTACCTAGCAAACGTTTGCTCCAACGTTGGCGGAAACGTTGCGACTAGTTATGCTACTAAAATAAACGTGCATACGTCGACGCCGGCCATGTGTGCGCGTGGAGCTGCAGCGCCGCGCATCATGGCCGGCGCAAGGTCGCGAGCGCAGCGACGACCACTGATTATGTGTATTATCCAATTATGCAACACGTAGTACAGTTGTACCACTTCACGGGCACACCATCGTATAAACATACAATGAACGTAACAAATTGTCGGTTTTCTAAACAAATCTTTCATTGCAATTCATTTCCTACCTACATTGTCTGTTGCTTTTCGATATGGAAGTCGAGATATTTTACTACATAAATGTCAACCATAATTTTTTTTTATAAAAAAAAAAAGTGAATATTGAAAATTTTCACAGAATTTATGTTCATTTAAAACCTTATTTATAACACATCAACAACAAAAAAATAACGTTAAACTGAACGATAAAACATTTAACTGACCACGCCATTCATTGCACACTGGAGCGCGGCGAGTTATTATGTCACTTACTGAGCGACTATAACTTTCCCTTTCGACAGTTTAAAAGCTGCTATAAAACTTACACAGTTGGTAGCCGCTAGGCTACGAGGGGAAGTACATGGTTTCATTTATAGAAGAGAAAAAAATGTTTTAAGTGTCACGGTGTCAAGACGAATACTCTCTATTTTGGGTCAAGGCCACGAGAAACACGCCAACTTATGGCCGAGAGAGATATTTTTAAAAATTCAACATCTATCTATACATACTGTTATGAAGCCATGACAGAAATGTGTGTGTACATTATGGAAGTTTTTGCTGGTTAAAAAAAGAAGAAAGGTTCTCTGATTAGTAAGCTTTGAGCTTTTGGGAGTTCAGTGATGATTTCCTATACAATGCCGCAACGTCTAACAATCTGCTGATGATTCCAATATCTGCATTAAGTACGAATTTGCATTGAATTTGTATGTTGCATTTTATTCTTTTATCAGACTTTTTGTAGGTCGTGTTAGGTTTTTGGAACATTGTAATTTCGGTTTGTGAGAAACTTACAATATTCGCGTGCACTGTGCACTCATGACAGACGTATTGTGAAGTGGCAAGCGAATGCGACGCCGGGGCTGGGAGCAGAGTGCCTCGCGCTGCTAATGGATAACTTCAACTGATTTCGCCTCTCGAAAAATGCTCAGTCTTTTCGATTTGTAGAACGTCTTAACTGCGTCATGATCATCTTCAGGCATTCTAGATGTATCTCGGATTTTAAAATGATAAAGTCCAATTGTATAATAGACTCTTTCGAAAAGGTTGTTTATCCAACAACTGTCAGAAGATGTCCTATATATATAAAGGGCGTATAAATTGAAGGGGAAAAAGAACGCAAAACGATGCTATTTTTGTCTATCCTCATTTTTGAACTTTACATTATATATATATATATATATAATGAATATAAATAGTAAGCATAGTTAGGTAGCTGAATGCTATTCAATAGTACAAAAGCTATAACGTAAAAGGCTTTTCTGTGCTTCAAGAACATTCATTTCCACACGAATTGAATGCGCCATTCATACTGCAGATGATATAAAAATTTAACAATTCCAGATTAAGAGAGAGACCCTTCGGCGGTGCCCGCGGGCACTCGCTCGTACATTCCGCTGTTTCTATTGTGGAGTGTAGCGTTCACTATGAAATATTTATATTCCGTGGTGTTTCATTTAAATAACTTTTCATTTACCACAATAGATACAGCCGCGCTCGTCTTTCCCCAGCAATAACAATACGCTACATTGAATAGCTGCGAAGGAATTTAGCCATTGTCCGTCCAACACGAGTCGGCGACTGAATGGTGGTTTCCTTTAATCATGCGGTCAACTATCTGAACCCACGGTCGAAACTAACGAGCACGAGTAACAAATTAGACGCAAGCTCGCCAATCGCTAAAACCTACTAGCGCGGTGCCGAATAGTTCCAATACGTAATATTAGCCAAAATCATGCCACTCGCCCGTAAGGCGACTGCATCGTTACACCATCCGATAGCGATGTGAAAGCTGAAAGGATCACTAAATAGATAGAAAGAACACCGGTGACTGCGCGCTATGCCCTGACAGATGGCGGTGACGTGACTCATAATGACCGAGGGGCGGATCCGTTGGCATACTTTTGTTTATTAGGAACTATCAACTAATGTTACAAAAGTTTTTCGCGCTTCTATCCACAGTTGATGGTATCTACGAGCGCGGGCTCGGATTACAATGAGGGCTAATTTACCAAGAAAATATTTTAAATTGTCTAATCAATATCCAAGTACCGATCATAAATCAATTAAAACCTTTTAAATGGGCCACTAAAAAGGTGAAAATAATTTAGCATAATTTAAATAATTATATGTTCAATAATATTTAACGCAAAAACTAAATATATAATTTTCATTATAAAAACTATGACACAGTGGTACATTAATACCGTTAGCGCTATTAAGATAAGGAATGTTTCTAAATAGGTTGAGGCATTACAGTTTATCAGCAGTTATTTTTATCATACAAAATGTGGTACTCCATTTATGATACTGTCGTTATGGAAATCTTGCATAGATTTAAAAAGCTAATAACGCTTTGAGAATTCAAAGTATAAATTGACAGGGCAAATAAACAGTAGAGGATGACAGCACACAGCTTTAGTTGATCGAGGACATATTGGTAGCGTTGTCGTGACTCCGCCGACGGGGAGGCGTTCGAACCGAACCGACTTCCCACGTGCTCGCATAAGCTTCTTATTCTCAATGTCAAGCGAGACGGTAGATTTAGTGGTTCTACTTAGCGAATGCATCCAACCACCCGTCTGATGGCGTCATGTGCAATGAATCCGCCGGTTAAAACCTTATACACGTTAGCTCACGAGAACTCAAACAACTTCAATTTCATTTTAATCAAGAAATTTTTAACCTTTTGCTAAAATATAACACAATAGTACAATTAGTACAGAAACAAAGCATTTTGTTTAAAGTAGTTAAAGTTCTAGTCTTTTATGAAACACTAGTCAGATGAAAATTTCCTGATAAAATGTAATATACACATGTGTGGCCACAATGATTCACGCCCCACTTAATTTAAATTAAATGTACATCTATCATGTAATTTAATAATTTATGTCACCTGCTAGATTGCCGCTTACAGTCACATGACTGACAAAACTAGAAAATTTAAGGAACGTCTTAAATTTTTAAAATGGGATTCGGAATTATTGTATTATTTATTTATTTATTTATTGGATCACCAACGTAAAACACAGCATACAATATCATTTAGTTATGAAGCAAAAAATTT
>DVPR01000076.1:0-18346 GCA_018239345.1 Oxynetra stangelandi
ACGTCAGGTTTGCAAGGACAAGAGATGCTTGGCACTCCGTGCTCTCCGCCTACCCCGCTGAGGACCTGGCGTGACGGTTATTTATTTCTTATAATTTTAATGTCAAATAAACATAACGACATACCTGTGTGTCGAGGTCGTGACACCTCTGCGCGAGCGCCTCCCTCATATCAGCATCCGTCTGGTCGGCGACCGCAGCCTCCAGGTGCAAACTACCACGATTCAGGCCTAACGTTAATGTTTCCAGTTCCTTGCGAACAAAACGATTATTATTCAACAAAACGCTACACCGTTGCAAACATCACCGTACCATTACGAAACCGACACACGGTCAACAAATTACACCAACAGAAGATTATCAAGACTACATTATACATAACACCGATTTCATGTCCCGCCGTACGATACGACCGTTAGCCGCGAAAACACTCGGCGTATCGAACGTGCCAGTCAGTTCAAAAAATGGCAACCGCAACGGTCAAGTAAATTCGATTATATTTAAATCGAGTCAAATATTATGCAATCGAATAAAACACAGACAAAAAATTAACACTACGACACATGCCACTTCAGTACTGTCCGGCGAGCGCTGAACGACACTAATGGAATAATAGAGATACATACAAGTGTAACGGTCAAGAGTTGACCAAACGACATTAAATTTACACCGCAACACGAATTGCCGTGATCGAAGGACGTTGTGTGTGCGTATCTAAAGCGACTAAGTATTTCGGCGGAGCGCAATGTGAACCAACTATGCACCACCGCCGAAAGCACTCTTGAGCAATTTGGCGTTTGCTAATTGAATTTTTGCAACGGACACAAACAATGTAACGCCCTGTTTACAGACGCTGTTACATAACACGTTAACTTACAATATTACACTGAAACGTACGTAGTTTTAATTGGTAAAAAATATATAAAGTGTGCTCATAATAATAATAATATTATTAATACACACATCGTACGAAACAATTATATGAAATTGGATTGCGTAAACTGGCATTGCATCACTGTTAAAACACCCTATCCCACCGGAACGGATATTCTTCTTTTCAGTAACGCAATAATAAAACAGAAAAACTTCTTAATGCACGAAATAGACTAGCTAAAAAATCACACAAATCGAGCACGCATCTCGGCGTAATAAATACTGTTTACTGGACGTCTATAAATAAATGTGCTAGTGGAAGTATATAATTTGATTACCTGTATAGCTTGCATTATGGATCGTTGACATGATAACTCCAACTCCATAATGCGCGTTATGTATTCTTCTTTCTTGATGCAGTTGACTGCACAACCTATGTATTTGTATTATAAACACAAATAAGAATATAATGTGAATAGTTCCACTATCGCTAGTGGATTCATTTTAATAATAACACGTATTCTCTCCATTGTGAGGGGAGATCCGTGTCTAAGAGGGCGGCGATAAAGGTGGCCGTTGGAGAAGATAATGATTGTTCATGAATGATAAGGTTATTGAGCCATATATGTGAGTACGTAAAATTTGTGAGTACGCTGGTGTCAGGTTACAGCCACGATCCTAATTTTGATTAACACAGAATTGATCTTTTTAATTAAATATTATTGACGTTAAACTTCATTTTAAAATAATTTTTAAATTAATATTTTTATTATACAGTCGCATCGACTACTGCGAGTAAAAAATAATTTTAAAATAATGTTTAAATTAATATTATAGATTTAATTACTATATTTATTAAACAATCAAATTGGCTACCACTGTTCGAGTCTGCGAACCTAGTGCGGTACTCGTAGATTACATATGTATGTATATTAAAAAATTCTGATCTCTCTGCTAATTATTATTATTAATTTAATTATGTTAAATTATGTCGGAAAACTGAAAGAGCGATCGCTAATTTCAACCATTTCTATGTATTTAAAATTCAGTCTTGTACAAATTTTAAATTCACTTTCCCGAGTTAAATAATATCTCCAGTTATAAGTATACCATCTAAATGTTGCACCATACTGTGCTTTTGTATTTGCATACCCACCTCCAATCAGTACATTGCACTTAAAGTATAATGCATCGTAAATAAAATAAACAAATAACCGTTACGCCAGGTCCCTAGCGGGGTAGGCAGGGAGCATCGTAACACTGATAATACTAATATTGATATAGGCGGAAACAAAGAATATATAAATGATAATATTTATTTATTTATTCTTTGTTTTATTTATACAAAGGGCAGACTTAATATCCATATCATCAATATTAATTTCCATATAATGATTGTTATTTTTATTTCAACATTTCCTATACAATATATATTGTACTGACACAAAAAGTTTAGTAAATTTTATTCGCATCAGTTCTTGGCACAAACAAGAAATATCCGTTATACAACATTACCATGTAAATCGATAAGACTTTCTATTCGTACCCACAGAATTTCACACATAGATATATCCAACAATGATTACATTCAAACGAAATGTAGGCATGACTCAGCCGTACCCAGTGCAGCTAAAACAAACCTACACAATTGCAACAGAAGTCGAGTGTTAGTACGGGCTGCTTACATCACATTAAGCCGTGATGTACTGCACAGTGAGGTTTGCCTTTCCCCAGTTTGGGCTAGTAGTGAAAAGCGATAACTTTCTATTACGTTATATGAAACTTTACTCACCCTATTATCAATTATGATTAATTATTTGTTAACTAGACGGGGGGGGAGGCATTTGAATAAAGTTATAGATGAAATATTTTAGTTTTCATATGCAACATAAGATGATTTTAACTATCTTATGAAACTTTCTATGAACTCATATTTGTGAAAGTGATGATCTTGATGATGTTGGTAAATATAGGAACTCACTAATTTTTTATTATAAATTAAAGAAATATATGACTTACTGAGAACCAGTTGAAGTAACCTTCCCAGGTCTGACGTATCAGCATTTTCAGCTATATTAACCACATCAGGTCTGGTGAACTCTTGGAGGCTTAAATTTAAGATGTCTTGATGATAATCTAAAATTGGATAGTATGATTTACATAATTTTATTAAAACTTTTTAACTACATCACAAAAATTCACCTATGGCTCAATTATATTTTCTTTAAATAACGGACTCAGATGCATTATGCATTAGGTCTATTTTACATTCATATACTCTGTTAACATTCACCTTGAAAGCAACAAAACTTTCATTCTTTTTATTACATTCCAAGAACGCATATTTTATTTAGTACAAGAGCCAAATTGTTTACTTTGAATGTATACAAACTTATTCAATACTCAATTTTATTTAAATTATATTCTTTGTGTGCAATATTAACTAATAAGGTTATTGTTACATTCATTACATTTAAATGTGCACATTTAAAATTAAAAGTCGCAATCAATCAAAACATATTGAAACCAAACCAGTCAAGTATACGAGACTGTTTCACAAATTTTTCTTACAAATCGCATTCAAACACTTTTTCATAATCTATACTATTTTCATGAATCAACATGTCCTAACATTAACCAATGAACAAAATATTAAGACCACATACCAACAACCCCTTCCAATATTTTTTTCAAATTGCTCACTTTTAGCCTCCAATTGAGCCCGACGTCTGTTTTAATTTTCGAATTCCACACCGGTGTGAAAAACTCGGGTGCGATCTGGGTAAGCGCCTCGGCTATAGCGACACCGTCGGACAGTTCTGCAGTATGGGAAAATAGCAAATTCATAATGTGTGCGTAAATATAACATAATACACACACACACACACTTGCATGGAAACTAATTTTTTTTTTCACAATACACCGATCTAAGCAAGCAGTTACACATGTTCAAAAAAAAGAAAAAGTTACGAAACATCTTGTGCGGCTATGTAGTGTTAACTGAATACAATTAATCAGTTAAAATTCTCATTTTTGAAGCTGTCTTTGTTATGATTTGTGTGCGGGATGTAAAAAATATATGCACATAAATTATATTTCATGAATGCACATATACACTTGTATTATAGCTGAATATTTTCAAAATCAGAAAATGACAACAAATTAGAGTCATATATATTTTTATTCATTAAATTAAATTTACAGTCCATCACACCAGATCCCTAGAGGGGTAGGCAGAGAGCGCAGAGTGCCAAACATCTCTGTTCTTGCAAACCTGTTAAATGGTAAACACAATGCAGAAAAAACACTTTATTGAATCTAAATTTCAGAAGGTGGAAGATATGCATGTTAACCCTATTATTTAGACACAACTACAGATAATTATTAAAGAATTATCCAAACGCATTCTTGTAACATAATTTACTTTCTAAGCAATTTACCCGTTTAAACACAAGTAACACTCTCATAACATTATTGTCCCACAGGAAGTTAGTGACATACCATTTAGCAATATGTTTTTTAATTTAACCTTTTTATATTGTCATCCTTTGAATAAAGTTGTTTCTTACTTTCTTAATTTAATCGAAACAAGGAAGCCATAATCCACAATGTGAGTTTATGACAGATTGACTAAAAAATACACTAGAAGATAACTAATTTTTACCATTTTCATATGAGATTTTTTATATATTGCGGATGAACGTATCCATTTATACACACCAAGAGACTATTGTTATAAAAGTATCTAATACTAAACTCTTACACTGTCTTAACAAGCATTACCTACACTAAATTGAATTATGAAGGAAATACAAACAATGGTATTGCTAACAGTTGGATGCACACAATGAGATAGCTGCTAGTGATTTCAAAATGATGTCTGCACTTGAAGCTATCGTTACATTTATAGAATGAAAAAAAACTGTTATAGTATAAGATAGAGTAAAGAATTTATTTTCTTACTGTATTAAATTACATCGAAATGTCTAGAGTAGACCGTAGTTTTAGATATATCAACGTCTAGGGAAATTAGATTAAAATATTTAATGTTAGTAAAACTTCTTACCAGTTGGATTGGCATGTTTAGCAGTAAGATTTAAAGTCTGTAACCACTTAATTAGATTGTCACACAAAACTGCACCATTCCCTTCCATTTTTGGCGAATTATACTTAAGACTATCAACGTAACCAGGAACTTATAGATAATATTTTAGAAGATAAATCATATTTTGAAAGAATACTGGAGTAAGTCATCCGTAACGTGTGACGTTTCCTTATTTATTTATTTTTAATACTTTTTTTTTCCCGTCAACAGTTCTCCGACATTCCTCACACTCGCACTCTTCTCTATAGTCTATGGTTGATATCATAGAAGATGAAATATCTTGTTCAAGAAATGCTAAAGATATAAGTTATCTGTATAATGCGTTTTGTTTAGAGCGAATTGTCATTTTGTGTAAAATTTAACTGTCTATTTTTTCTTGATTTGTAGATAGGTAGTACTTTAGTGACAAATTATCTTCGTGCTCAAATTATGAATTCTTACCATAGATAATACAATAAATATATTGAAATATTTATTTATACGTGTTTGTTACCATCTCATGATAAACATTTACATACGGCATATAACGAAGTAAAAAAAAAAAAAAATAACCGTCACGCCAGGTCCATAGCGGGGTAGGCAGAGAGCACGGAGTGCCAAACATCTCTGTCCTTGCAAAATGGCGTGTGTGTATGAAGAGACTGATGAATGTAGACGAAGCATGTCGGGTTTGCAAGGACAGCGATGTTTGGCACTCCGTGCTCTCTGCCTACCCCGCTATAACGAAGTGCTTTCAATAAAGCGTTAAAGTATCGTTTTAAATTTTGTCTGAATCACTACAATGGGTTTCACGTCCTTATGTTATTTTAAGTACTTATGCACACACTAGCACACTTTCTTTCTGAAAAGTTACCTATAGTTAAGTTTGTTAGATTGGTTGTCATTATTTATAATTATCATTCGACGGAAATGTAAATTTATAAGCTCTTTTTGGCAAAAAGCATTTGAAGACAAATATTTGCGTAATTCGACGAAGCCAGCCAACTTAAAAGCCCATGTATGTATACTTATGATATAAAACTAGTTAGATATCAAGATTATGGTACTGGTAATCTGTTTTATATGTACTTATTTTTATTTTTATTCAACTATGAAGGTTTTGAATAGGTATATATGTGAAAAGAAAAATAATTTAGACAGCATGGATTTATTGAAAAAAAAAGGCTTAACCTTTATTATCTTTAGTGATATCTAATAAAGCATTGGGTAAATCACAACCCCTATATGTTTCTTCTTTAACCGCATAAGATATCACTAGATTCCACAAGGGATCATTGCATAGCAAATGTGGATTGCAAACTATTATTGCAGCCACCTGAGCTCTGGTTATAATGACATTTAGTCTCTTTGGGTTTCTTATAAATCCCAATGAATGTCTTATATCTTCTTGTAGGTGTGCATCCATTGATCGGACTGTCGTTACGATCACAATAGGCCTCTCTTGTCCCTGAAACTCTTCAACTGTACCTATTTTTGGTTGTTCTAAGCCCATGGAATCAAATAAAACTCTCAAATATTTAATCTGAAACAATAACAGGGTTTGCATACAATAAATAATTAGTAGTACCCGAGAAGCGTCGAAACTATATTTTATGATTTGATCTGGACTAACTTCTGCTCTGAATTCATTACAGGCTAATTTACTTTAGCATGCAAAATATCTGATGTGAAAGAAATTTTTAATATGGTCAGTCAGAGTACTACAATAGTTAAAATGGAGCAACCATAGATAGGAATAAGACCCATTTATTTAAAAAATATTTTTTTTAGTACAATATTGTTTTTTATTAAGGTATTATACCTTCATAACATTTTTGTTTTCCCTAAATATATGTGAATACCCCAATACTACTAATTCAATAAATCAGACATATTTAAATAAAGAACATATTACTTATATACACTTAATCAATTTACAATACCTGTGCAATATACGGAGTTATTATGCCAATTTCATCCGCATTTATGTTCTTTTTATACAGCTTGCAAGTCAATAGTGCAACCATAGACGCCTCGTGTGCGTTTAACCACGAAGGGCTATCTTGAGCTCTAGTATTTTGTCCTTTGATTCCATAGACAAAAAGTCCGCCAGTTCTCCTGTCATGAATATCGAAAACTTCGCAAGTAGCCCTAACAAACTTTTCCGTCCATGGCATATCATAATTAACTTTCGCAACAAGGGAATTGTCGTAAAACATCTCGCTGGGCAATTGCAAAACTTCCTGTACGGATCTATAATTATCTGCCAATCGTGTCAATAGTCTACTATCAACTCCATTTTGAAAAGACTCATAATCCTTCTGATACGGAAAGGCTTCTAGCAATCTACACAGAAAGGAGTCGGCCATGCCAAATTCTTTACAATATTTCGACATAATAACAGGTCCCAATTGCTTAGGGTCACCTGCGAGAACTATTTGCCCGTTTTCCTTATCCAAGAATGACATCGGTATCATTAGTTCCGGTTCGGTCGCCTGGCCTGCCTCATCGACAATGACATGAGTGAAATGACCCCGGGGCAGTCCCAATTGAAACAGCCCACCGAGACAATAACAGGTGCCTATTGTAACTCGATGTCTCCCTATAAACGACTTTGAACAGTTGAGGTTCATGTGATTTTTGCTCGTATATCTCGACTTGGACGAGTCTTCCTTAGCTATGTCGAGAGTGGCGCAAAATGGTTTAATTTCGTCCGATATATTTTCTGAATTGATCAAGTAATTTGCTATAAGGCGAACTATCGAACCGCTGAAGGAATCGCTGTACCTTATCAGACGTTCTGTGACCAAGTTGGCAGCGCTGTTCGATGGAGTGGCCACCAGAATTCGGCTCTCGGGGATCATTTGCAAAATTTGTATAACAGTTTCTATAACGGTCACAGTTTTCCCTGTTCCGGGCGGTCCGAAAATAACATACGGCAGCGGTCTACATTCCCCACTCAGTATATTAGTTATAGCACATTTCTGACCGTCGTTCAAACTTTCATTGAACCATTTCATGTTTGCCATTATATCTGCCGATACCTGGGGCTGCCTGAGGAAAATTCTTCGCGGAAATAATACATCGGGTCCCAGATTGGCGATAACTGCATTGATCGCTTGATGCGACCTCCTGTAAACTGTGCGTGAAAAGTGAAATTCTACTGCCAAATCTCCACCGTCATAGGACTCGTGAAACTGTTGATTGAATTTTACTAACACTAAATCTCCTTTGATCGCATGAATAAAGCCTTCGTACTGAGGTGAATTTGGATCCCATATGTTTTTCACTATCACTCTGTCACCCTGAACTAACGATGGTCTCTTTTCGCACAATCCTTTTATTTCAATTCCAAGATATTCTTGTAAACGTATTAAAAATGCTCTCGGTATGTCGTGCACTCTTATATCTATGTTTTCTTGTATTTCTTCCATGAATAAGAGCGTATGCCACCTATCTAGGTAATTGGTTATATTCAAATCTTGCAATAAGCACGGCAAATTTGTTTCAATTCTTTCTATTATTTTATAAAATTCATTGCTAAAAACGGTTTGATTAGAATCACCTAAAATAGCCGACCAAATCTTTTCTGGAATGGGATAAGACCCGAGCCGTTCGGATACAAATGCGGGTGGTTTCACTGGTCTAACACCAGGTATGAGTATGCCATCTTTTGTATTTCTTATCTTTCTCATGTTTGCCATCTTAGTGTCGTGTGATCTGTTATACACGTCATTACTAGGAGTGAGTTTAGTAATGTTGTCATCGATAACGTCAATGTCAATGAATCTTTTCAATTGGAATCCTCTAAACAGAATAACTAAGCATTCTGTGGCATTCCCTAAAAACTTTGGCTGACATGTTATCGTTAATGTAATAGTTTTATCCGGATACAGCTTAGTTGGATTAGAAATAAATGGTTTTATAATTATTTGCGAGTCTTTCCGTCTACTCAACATCATCCATTTATTTATTGTGTATGTTTCACTACTGTTATTCGTTATATTTAATTGTTTCGTTACACTTTGATTGATATTCATTTTTTCAAATTTCAATGGTACTGTCATATTTATATTTGTCTCCTTTTCTATATTAAGACTTAAGTCTTGATCACTGGACACATTATTGCTGTCTATCTGCTTGGAATTATTTTCAGTAACCAACAATTTTATGCCACGCCATGTACACAAACCTTGATTGCTCTCAATTGCTTCTATTATCACCTACAACAAATAAATGCTACGTTTATATCAAGTGCTATAAGATTAAATAAACTTATTGTAATTATTTAATTATAGACTGGGCTGTTGGAGCAGTGCTTAGTGAAACTTGACTGCTGCCCCCGGGTCGTGAATTCCATTCCCGTTTAGGACAAATATTTGTGTGATGAGCAAATATATTTGTTCTAAGTCTGGATGTAAAAATATTTTTTTATAAGCATGTATCATTTAATATGTAGGTACAGTAGAAACTCGATTAACTGGACTAATTGTTGAGGGATAATCGAAAATTCGAATAATCGAATGTATGAAGAAAAGCTCGTTTTGCGCATATGTAGTACATAATGTTGTGTTAATTAAAAACAACCAATACATATCAATGAAAATCAATGTTTATTAAGAAATACCTTTTCCAACATACAATGTATTTACGTAAATAAATATTTTTTTAGATCACGTACATATTATAAAACTGCCGTATTTATGAAATAAAATATTTAGATACGTATAATATGTTTACAATATGTAAGGTAATTGAGGCTAATAGGGCCTACGTAAGGGAGATTTGAATTAAAGAAAAGACTATGTATCGAAATCAACAAATTTTAATATTAATTAATCATACAAATGAACTACAATTAAATATTTAAAATAATCCCCGGATATAAAATGTCTGGATAATCGCGAATCGATATAACTGAGGGCCGGATAATCGAGTTTCTACTGTATGTTGATTATCAGCAGTATGGTTACCATAATACAGAATTAAGTGATTACATTAAAATCATGTGGCCATGTACATAACTGTCCCCAGATATTATTATTATTATTAAATGAAACTAAAATTACCTTTGTTCCAACTTTAATTTCAAGTCTGTTTTCCAAGCAATCACTCCTGAAATATACATTTCGATCACATATTCCATAATCCCCATTCCACTGTGTCACACTGGCATGTTTCACCTTTGTCCTGAGAGCATTGAAAGAAACCACTTCCAGAACCTGAAAGATATTAATATGTACTACTTAATATTAACCGAACCTTATTATTATTTCCAAGATTAACAATTAAATTTCCTGATCTGTTCCTACCTGCTTTAGTGATATGGCAGATAATTTATTATCATCCTGTTTAATTTTGCATCTAATTTCTAACCAATCACCCTTCACAGGAACGAATGCACCGCCCACATTGTCCAAGTTAAATTTAAGATCGCTATCTTTTATATATACACAACGATTCTCCTTCTCAATAACTTCACCGACAAGAACATGTTCGATAACTTCAAATTTACTCTCTTCCATTTCCTCCTCAGATCCCCAACTCATGCCGAGATTTTGCAGAATACGTACAACAATGATTTGTTCATTTGCATCCTTATAACCCAGATACAATATCTTATCGTTCTCTTGTAACTTGAGGGAACAAGCAGAGAGGTCAAAATATAACATCCCATCGATTAGAACATAATTTTCATCACAATAAGTTATAACACCTGCACAAGAAAAAATCAAAGTTACCTTACATCTTCACATTTTTACAATTTTTTTTCAAAGAGTCACCTACAAGCTAAGAAATTAATATCAAATAGTAAAACTTAATAATATAAGGTCCTTTAAGAAAGGAATTGAGATTTTTAAAGCAATGGCAATGAGCATGTGGTACTCTTAGTGTTGCCGGTGTCTGCTTACTATCATGCCATATTCAACCTATATTTGTCCACATTGCAATATTCTCCATGGAACTCAAGCTTATTTGGTGACTGAAATTTGTCAAGCATTTTGGTGACACGAACACTCGATAACTGGAGATCAACTTATAGATGCGGCTTAGGAGCGAAATAGATCTATACTTTTAGAGAAGAATGTTATCTGCTTTCATAAAAAAAGAGAACCACCGAATTGTCACTCAATAGTTTTAGATTCGGCCCCCGTGGTTTTAAAAAAGCCCTGCAGCATAAGAGCTTCCTCTGCCTTCCGCAATTCTGAAGTAACTTTGTCATCACCATGGGTTTTTTACATATTTATGCAGTTGTAAAGCTAATATCATCTCGTCTAGGCTTCTTTCAAGCAGTTTTACATTGTAGTTAAGCATCCTATTGTGAACCCATAACATGCGCAGCATCAGGTCAACAAAAAAAACCTCAACATCGACAAAAACCTCAGGTCTAAACATTGCCCTTGACATTCCAATCATGATTCTTCAGATCAAATCACCTACTTGTCTAAATTAAGATCATAAGCTACATAATTACATTATGAAAAAAAAGCAATTAGTAAACACAATGTACATCACAACATATTGTTGTGTTTGTTCATACGAATTTCAAATATAAACCGATGACCTTGAATATTACCTGTCCTCTCAATACATACAGTTTCCCTCGGGATCTCTACAGAAGCACATTCGTTTTGTATGCTTTGAATCCTGTCCTCATCATATTCCAATTCTAAAAGTTGTTCTGCCAAGTAGACCTCCTTGTCAAAGTCATCGTCGTTATATTTTCTGAAGAAACCACCAATGAAAGATGATATAAACGAAAACATGTTTGTGGACTGGATAATAGAATAAACGAAATAAAAATGTTGAATGTTCACTGCATAAAGCCCTTGTCGTATTCAAACTTCCACTCAGTAGACTTTAAAAAGTCGAGCTCTTTCCTTAACGACTGAATTCTTTTCAGGTGCATCTCTTTTTGGGCATTCTTCAGAGATTGTTCTATACTATGCCCGAGATCTCCGTGACTCAAAGACTGATCGAAATTCTGAATCCTGGTTTGTGGGGTATTCTGAAAGAAAAATAGTAATCTGCTTTTGTACAAAGTTAACGCTTACATTAGCATAAGTGCCTTTAAAAAAATTTGTTTAATTTTAATAAAAAAATACGGCTTTTAGAGCAACTTCAAAACAAGAAGGTAGTTACTTGAGGAGTTTCTGGTTCAGACGGCGAATAAGGAGATTGAGATATATTACTGGAACTAGACATTCCAATCTGCACAAAATAAATAACACAAGATCAGAGTCGCGATTGTCTTATAAATTGAATTGCAACCGTAACTCTTACTTCCATATACTAGATTTTATTATTTCATACCACCAAGAAAACGACACCTTAGAAACTTTGTGTCAACTGATTAACACAAACTGACATAAATAATCCTGTATCAATTAAAATGACCTTCCGGTATCAATAAAAATTAAAGATTACAGTGTTCATGAAAAATTTGCCAGTCGAAAAAATGAGGATAGTTTGTACTTATTTTTATTTTTTGTTGTGCTTGTCATTTAATCTACATATAAAAACGTTTGTTAATTTACAAACTACATTAGTTACGTCCAAATTACATTTATAGTGCTAATTAACATTTATTTAATTATGTTATTAATTAATATATGAATACTTGTATAGTGCATATACGAACATATACATATACATACAAATAAATAAAATGATATCATGGATCAGGCAATATGTTTTGTAAAACAAAATAGAGTTAAAGTGCTGCTTTGAAACATATAGTCATTATCTTATATTGGTGAAAATTTAATTTAAATTTCAAAATATCACTACATTATTGATGTATCGTTGTGCATTGGCTATACAACCTGACCGCTGAACCGGGGGTCGTGAGTTCGATCTCCACCCAGAACAAATATTTGTGTGATGCACAGAACTATTTGTTCTGTCTGGGTAAAAAAATATATATTAATTTAACTATATATTTGTAAGTATATATTCAGTTTATCAGGTGACTATAACGCAGGAACTGCTTAAGTACTTACATTGAAATGAGATGGCCGTCCGTTGAAATGTCCCAAGATATTATTATTATTATATTATTATTCAGTCGCATTAAAACGATCCACTATTATCAACTATTTTGAAAGTTAAAAACACATCAGCTGGTAAGTATATATGTATTTTACTAGCTATGTTATCCTTTCCGTCATTCCATAGCTTTATTTTATCTGTATAGGGCTGTAGGGAATAATTTTATTGAAAGAGCCATAAGAACAGAATACATATACAAAGTTATTATTTGGCCTCGTATGCCTACAATTTTAATTTAAGTTAATAGTTTTTATATTTATTATTATCATTGTGTTCAACTTTGGTGCTATTTTCGTAATATAGAAAATGTTCCCTACAAGGTGGAACAGGCTATCTGAAGTGAATGAATACAGTAATTGCACAAAGTAATAACAATTGTGGATTGTGTGCTCTTGCTGTTAAACTATAGCATCTAGACAAGATATCATTCATTGCATTCATTTGTTATTTATAGTAATAATATAATACAATTGTAAAAATGTCAACGAAAAAAACTCTTATTTATAATGCCGTTTTACGGGACAATGAAGAAAGTGACGGTGCCATGTCGCCCTGTTTTAAAATACATACAGATGTGGAAATAAAAGATGTGCCTACAAATGGAGAAGAATATTTGCGGACCGTTATACTGGAGCGTCAGAATTACTCGGAAGTGTCTAAATGCAATGTAGATTATTCACAATTTGCTCAAAATCAATCAAGTTTTGTACAAGAGGTCTGTGGAGAATTATTTTTAATTTAAATATATTTCCATCATATGTATGTGTTTATATTTGTTTAAAAAAAACTGCATTAAACTTACATGCACATATAAATTATGTTCGATTTTATAAATAAATTTTATTTACAATTTCATGTTAAGAAATTGTAAAATATTAAAACTATTCTTTCTTTCGCTTAATGAGTTGAGCATGGTTGTTATATAGACATTTTTTCCAGATTGAACATGCATCGGCTCCTGAATTCTTATTACCCACTAGAGAATGGCAAAATCTTCAGGTTGCAGATTTCTCAGATATCAGACAGTACATATCACGATTATTAGTTAAAAAGGAACTATGGCCTTCTGATTTTAAAATAATTAGCTTTGATCAGAACAATACTAGTCGCTGGAAAAGCTTTTTCAAACGCAATGAGCCTACACTGAAATGTGTGCTCGGTTTGAAGCACTCCTTGTTAGATGGGGGCTTGGAATATCTCATAGAAACACTGGACAATGTTATGCCTGGTCATACAGTTGAATATAAAACAGGTAAATCTATCACAACTTTATTGTGTACTCTTAGCTCTGATATTGGATCTTGTTAATAAGGAACTGTGCAAATGGTGATGCTTGCAATAAAACTTCGTTTATCCAAAGAAATGTCAGCAAATTGTACCTCAGATTAGCCAAGAACTCTGACAATACAAAACAAATTTGAAATACTAGATGTTTACACCTTGTGAATAGTGGCTTCATCCATTCCATCTCAGAAGAGGCTCGGTTGATCGAAGCCTGAATAAATGTGGTGTTTTTGTAATTGCAATTTTTTATAAATATATACTGTTCTTCAGTTGGCACATAAAGTTGGATGTTGTAGTTCTTATGGTATTTGTGTGAATGATTTTTAAAAATTACATTACAGGTCTATGGATTTATGCATTTTTGGCATGTACGAGGCAGCCACTGTTGTCTGATACCATCAGTATTTTAAGGACATTAGCAAGAAAATGTGCCAAAATCAGGTTTGTATGTATGCAATTAACTATAAACTGTTTTAATATTTCCTAATACTAATAATATGTTTATATGAATAAGAGAAAGATAAAATAATGAATAATGACAAGAAAAAATATTTTAAATAACAAAGAAAAAAGTTAAAACTGATAAGAATTATTGCAGCTATCAAAGGCTGGTAAACAAAAATTTAATAAAAAAGACACAAAGCATCTTTGAGTTATAAAAAACATAGGAGTGCGGCCATCTTTTGATTATTCTAGATCTCATACATGGGCATAATTGTACTTTTCACTTCATGTACCTCAATCCGAAACACTATAGACTCAATAGGCATGCAAAATATTTAGTATGTTGTGTAAAAATAGTTTTCAGCCTTTGTTCCTCATGATGCTCCCTATAAGCTTTGATTATGATGTAAGTTGACGGTGAACTTTTACGACTGTAATTTGAAACCATATTTATTTCAGGTCCCACCTTGACAGTGAAGATGAAAATTCAAGAAAAAATGCAATGTGCTTAAATTTATTCATATGTCTAGTATCGAGATATTTCAGACAATATGATTTAGCCGATCCATTTACTGACACCGTTGTTTGGAGCTGAATAAGGAAATACATAGTCGGTAATTGGTCCAATTTGAAAAAAAAAATTGACACAATTTTGTAAATCTGTACTTTAAAGAATTCATTAATATTTTGCGCTGTTAATATATTTTTATGTTCACAATTACATTCAAGCATTTTTAGTTTGCCTTTCAATTGTGAAATGGTTGATTTCTAACATTGTTTTACTTCTAGAATACGAATCCTGATTGTTTGATGCCGCAACACTTGTCGGTGGTGGTGGATATGACGAGATATAATATTAATTCTTGTATGAAACAAGCAGGGCATCTCCAAAGGCAGCTGCTGTATTGCGTGTTTAAAGTTATGTCATACCTTATTATACTATTATACTCATGAATTGTTGCACAAGTTTTATATGATATAAAAAGTGTATATCTCAGAATTTATAAATGTAACGCCATAAAGTTGATGTACACGTAAGTGAAAATTTTGAGGAAAGAAGAGGAATTAAAATTAGAATACGGTGGAGCCTCGTTAAACCACTGGTCGCTGTATCGCGCACTCGGTTATAGCGCGGGAAATGAAGACTAACCTTGCAGCCCTGCACACAGATTGTTCTGAGATCGTTCTAAGTACGTGGTCGGCAACCGTAACCAACCAGTGTCAGTCAATAGAGCCAAACATAGGCAAATACATAAATGAAATTAATTCGAACGGCATTTTTTTAAATTTAAGATTTACATTAGAGGGAGAAAACTTACGGAAATAATTAGGATTAAAAGTGCCCGTTTTTATAATGTTGATACGAAAAAAAATTATGCATCTTTTTCAAGCAAGATAATAAATAAGTAATAATCTGTGCCTGCAACCAAAATTTCATTAAAGAGGCACAGCCAGGAGTCAAAAAGCCTCAAGCAGCTCGCGAGCCACGGGTTGCCGATCACTGCTCGGTTCAGTTAATGACGCTGGCCGAAAGGCGCGTTAATGCCGAATCCACTGTATTTGTCTAATAGGTATCTATTATGCAATATTTTGCATAATAGATAACTATTAGACATACGTAACCCTTCATACATACAGCACTGTGGTTTATCATAACTTCTTTATGGTAAACACTTAGAATATGACATAAAGTAGAAATAAGTCGACCTATCTCGTATAAACATTCGTCTAAATCTAATCAACCGTACCGGGCGGGTTCGATCCAGAATGAACCGGTTTTTACCATTTATGGTGCGTATGTACGCAGCTGTTTATGATTTATGACGCCGTTTGCTCAGCGGTGGAACTATTAGTACTGTTTGTATTAGAGCCTATTCATACTACCGTGTCTCTAAAATAGATATCCGATAAACTATATCGAGTATGAGCGTCGTCGTGAATACACAATACTGTGGGAGATGATTTAGTGGACGACGAAAATCGACACAGATAAATAGTCGATTACGCTAGAAGATCTAGTATTGAAGTCCGAAGATCTGCTTTTAAGCGGTTATCTACTCATATGCTGATAATTGAATTATGTACTCGTATATGTACAGTGTTTCACATTAATTTACAGTATTTTGGGTATATTTTATAATTTTATCTATATTACCATTTTTATTTTCTCATACCAAATGTTATGCAACACACCTGTCTAGTTTGCAAAATGTATTTAAAATTTGCCATTATTTTCAACTTATGCAAGCCTATTAGTTTCCAACCCCGTATTAATTCTGCGTTCTACTGACTGTAATTGCTGGTTACAATCGAAGATTTCCTCATAGAATATTTTTTGTCTAGTTAAGACATCTTTTATCGCGGCGTATGATGATTTACTATTTCAAACGGGGTAATTTGCAATTTTTTTTTAAGTTACACGAAAAAATTTGCCATAGATGCCGTGATTTTTATGACGATCATTTCTGTAAAAAGGTTTGCGAAAGAAAAGCTGAATGTACATATTAAACTTTATTAAGTATTCTCCTTTTTAATATTCCTCCGAATCGACAGAGAACTGTACACCAACTTGTTGACGCACGGTGTCTTCGAGCTTGGCTAGAATGAGACTGTCTTGATGGCTCATACGTGGCGATTCTGTTAGCCCTGGGAATACACAATAATAGGTGACTTTTAACTAAATTGTAAATTTTAATGTGGTATTATAGGTGATGGGATAATTTTAATTTGGTCTTCGATTTTTATAAGTGAATACAATTTTGGGATACTCCTATTTGTCTACCTTCTTTGATGCACCTCGCTACTTCAACCGCTTGATACACCAACCCGGCACTGTTGTTGAAGTTGTAATGTAAGCTAGACGTATGCAAAGAGAACAGCTCTGCCGTCCCGTCGACATTAATCAACGTGTTTGGGAAATGGAAGGGATCTTCTAACTGAAAAAAGCAATAAGTTGTTAGCGAAAATTCATAATAGTAATTAGTAGTAGTAGTAGTAGTAATTACAATAATCAAACACTTACCGTAATTCTGCCTGCTGTACCAACAACGGTCGCTTTATTCCACAGTTTCAGTCTGCTATGTACGTTGAGTACAGCTCGTCTACCGCCGCTGTACTCCAGTACAATGGTATCGACGAGATCAACACCGTCCTCGTTCAGTTCCCCTACCGCCGTCACTTTGATCGGGACTTCTTTAAATATGAACTGGGCAAACTGTAGAGTGTATACGCCGATGTCTAGTACGGCACTGCCGCCCAAATCTTTTTTACTGAAAACATATTCATAATTTTAGCAAAATTAAGATTCCGGAGATTTCAGAGATTTCAATAAATTATTATTTCAATAAAATATATTTAATACAATACAATAAAGTATCTCTTCATTTTACCTCAGTCTATCAACTGTGTGAATGGGGACACCAAAGTTTACTTCGACAAACTGAACGTCACCCAATTTTCCCGCGTTAATTTCCTTTTCCAACGCTAGGTACGCCGGAGAGAATCTCGACCATACCGCTTCCATTAAAAATAATTTCTTTTTCTTCGCGAAGTTGATTAAACTCTCTGCTTGCTTATAGTTCAGGCAAAGCGGTTTTTCGCACAACACATGT
>DVPR01000077.1:0-18290 GCA_018239345.1 Oxynetra stangelandi
TAAATTGGTTTTAATATTACTTTTGTTTTTTTTTTATGAATTTTTCAAATTCGCAAAACTCCGAGGCCCACCCGTTATTTAGGGTTATCAAATACTTATGTCGATTTAGTGTTGAATGTATATCGGTATAATTGTGAAGGTATATCTATTTTGGCTTGTTCTTTATTGAATTCGGTTTAATTGTATGTTAATTTAATGATATATTATAGAAAGTATAGGAATAATGGCAAAATTAGAAAAGAAGTATTTCATCTGTTTTCTGTGGTCCAAAGGAATCATATTTACAATAATTTTGATGATTAAAAAAAAACATTGCAACACGATCGGCACGTTGGTTATTAGGTTGTCTCATGGGATATTAGTAGTTATTTGTATAAACCGTTTCTAGAAAATGAACTTCGATATAAGCACAGGAATCCTAGTGCGACGCTAAAGATCGCTTAGTCAGATATATTTTGATTGGATGTTACAAAATCTAAATTTGCACATAAATAATATGGCTTAACGGGCCCCGATGGGGTTCATCGGGAAATAAAACCATATACTATCCGATACATAAAACATGATATATAAAACAACAATAGTATCGCGGAGCTCATGAAGCTAGTTGCACCGCGCACTCGTAAGTGGCTACAATAAAGCTCTCGCTACATTAAGCTTCCGCTATTGCGCCGTTAGCGAGATAACGAGACCCAGTGCCCGCGCCACACATAATTTATACCGTCCGAGCTCGTTAAAAACTTATAAAGACGCACATTGTTAGTGAGGCCAATATTCGCGGTTTTCCAAGGATATACGACCGGTCTAACGACTCCTCACCCAGTTTATGTGAACCATTGCGCAAACGACTCGTTCTAATAGCTATGAAAACGAAACCGCTGTACGTCCATCGATGTGGAACTTGTTTTGCTTGAATATATCCGAATACGTTTTGTTCTTGAAAATGTAACAAGTGTTCTTTTGATGCCTTTTGTGAGCTTTATTTGGAGTTGCTTGAATGTTTTCTACAGGATGGACAAGCTTTTTATTTGTCAAAAGTATTTCATTCTTATGTTCTGTTTAATTATCGATGTATTATTATAGTCGCGCAGAATAAAGGACGTCATTTTACTTTAATGGCTTTATTTAAATAGTAAACCGAGGTTCAGAAAGTTTTTGCAGTGGACTATATTAAAAACATAAATAAACTTCGAGCGTCTAAACTTTGTATACTGGTTAAATCTGGTTAAAAAGCGGTTATTGATTTTGTAGAGAATAAGTGCATAAAAAACGCGTAATGGAAATACCATGTGCTGATCCAATCTGCCGCGAAGCTTTTAGGCCGACTGGCAGAGTGTTTCGTTTTACACTTAGTTTATATGCGAGCAATTACTGCCTCTGCACGAAATGCAACGCCCTCGTTCCGTAGGTATTTTAGTTTTCCATTTAGTTAATACTCTTCCTCGTACTAAATTAAATGTTCATAGCACTTACCGATATTTCCAACAAACATGAACACTCTATTAAATGTACTTTATCTATATCCGATTCGCGACAGCGGAAGATATCCGTCTTTATTATTTGCTTAGACGTCGGACATTATATTACAGTGATTCTGTCGAAAATTATGTTGGAGTTCTATAATGTTTCTAAAACATGATATAGTTAAATACATATTTTTTTTAAATTTCTTATACTTAACAATTGAAAGATTCGTATTTTTCTAAATATTATATTGGTGAATCGTTGGATTATTTTCAAGGAAACATTAAGAATATTTGATGTGAAAAAATATTAAAAGTTTAATAAAAGATATTGACTATCTCTTGAAATAAATAAGGGCTTTTGTAAAAAAATTGCAACTTAAATACTAATATAATAATGTATAGCTGGTATAATTAATATTAAACAAATTAAAAGCAACTCTTAAATTAAACAGTAAAAAATACATTCAATCATGTTAGGCCCATTAGGGTGAAATTGGTAGAGGGTTAATGCGCCATGGAGGAACAGCTGTTGCCCTGGTGCTGCCAAAAGCTAACAGTCCTCAAAACTGGTCAATATTGATCAACTTGATAGGTTCACAATTATTCTTTCTCTAACTTCCCGCCCAGAGGCTTCGCAATTACTTCACTCTGTACGGTCGAAACCATCCTTAACCGGATAAAAACCACACTAACTAATATAAAACGAACTATTAAATACATTACTTACAATTGTTAAAATTGTAAATTGTAATATTTCAAGTTTCATAAATTGTCATCATGTACAATGTTTATTACATTTATTATTTGCCATTTGTAAGTTCTATAATTATGTACTTTATAAAGGAAACTTTGAATTGTTAATACAATATATACATATACATGGAAATTGTTCTTTTTGATATATTTAGGTAGAGTAATTCTAACACTTTGCACACGTTTTGGTATCTATCGGAAGAACATAAAATGTTTAGCTAAAGTAGTGGCAAACGCTTATGTCACTGTAGTCAATTGGAATTTGCGAAAATATCCAACTTAACAGGACACTAGTCTAGTCCAGATGCGAGACTTGGATACTTTGGTGCTCTTAGAGAGTTTAAATTGAAATGCCTCGTCTATCTGTGTGGTGGTATAAACGCATGCTTTGCTGCATAGCAGCAGAACACAGTGCGACTGTAATGCTAATGGGTATCCATCATCATTCATCTTGCCCACCTTCATATTTTTTTACTATTATATTTTCTCCTACCGTGTCCAGTAGTTTATAAAAAATATATAAGATGAATAAAAATGCAATCTTCAAAGAATAATTGTCGCTGACCACAATGCAAATCCGCTGAAATTGTTATGTAATTGAGACGCTATGTCAATTGCACTAATGTGTTATGTATATCATAACACTATCAATGTCCACGGGCTTGGCGGAGGTAGCAGCGCGGTGTGTTCGCGACCGCAGTCGGGCGCGGGTTGCGTGGATCACGGGCCAACCTAAACACAAGTCAACACCGATTCTCCATTTGTTAGACACGGGAATGTAATTATGGCCGGAACACTTTGCCGGGTGGGGGCTGCAGTGCGGAGGCGCACGTCATTCAAGCTTTTAGTTCGGCGTTCGACAACGATCGTTATTTCGTATGTATTCATAATGCTCGTTCCGGCGTACGTGGCATAGTTGTTCGCGTAGTATAAACACTCTTTCTATCGCCAACCTTACAATAATGTGGGTCCTCAATGATTTTTTGACATACTTTTATTCGTATTCGTTATTAAAAGGTGTCTTTATAGCTCCTTTTCACATTAAAATTAATATGCTTAGATTGGCTTACTCATATTTCATCCAAGATACTCGTAGGTAACTTGTTCAATGTTGTTTTATTCTTGATCATTTCGAAGATGATGGAAACTGTTGTTAATAACATCATGGAGCCTACTTATTATTGTTTGCTTCCGGTTCAGTATATCATGTCTTATAGAAATAACTAAGTATCCAATATTTATTTTTAAATGTATCCTTTATATATTTGGTCATACATAGCAAATGTCTTAAATTTCTTATAAGAAAGGCTATTTTTAAAATTTGTATATTCTAAATAGTGAATAGCTTAAAGCAATGGCAACATGCATGTATCATGATAATGAATACGTTTTTACGTGTAAGGTGAAACAATAATAGTGCAGTAAGTTAAATTAAAAAGTGTGATTATGGCGTGCAAGCGAGGGCAGCGGTACCGGTCCGGTGCCGTGACACGAGTTAAACTAAATTAATAAACTTGCAGCAGTCTCGGGCTTTATTAAAAAACACTCATTAAAGCGGAGAAAAAGTAGGTAAAGTCGCCGACGGGGACAGCGCCGCTAATTGCGCCGCCTTTATTGCTTAAATAAAGTTTTAGTGAGGGAACACAAGTTTTAATTAAAAATGTGAGAATAGTTTTTAATAAAGGACGGGCTCGCAGCGCGTATATTGCGAAACTTTAAGCGATACGCTCAGTACAGGAAGTCCGGCGATATTGCGTCTTGCGCCCGGGCCCGCTCGCTCGGCGCCACCCGCCCACCGAGGTGGTGCGCTTTCACTGGCGACGTTGCTTTATATTGCCATCACTTATTAATTTCATGATGCGGTAATTACTTTGATAACTGTAGTGTGCTCGGGACAAAGGGGTTTATAGACTGTATATTTTATATTCATGAACGCGGGTACATTGGAAACATTGATAAATATATTTTTTGTAATTTTTCGTACGTTTTATACCTCGATACAAAGTGACAAATGGTACAAGTAACGAGAGAAACTAATAATGCTAGTGATTTACGCCCGCCCTTGTTATTACGACTCATGTGAAATGTAATTTCGGCATACTGCGTGTAGTGTACGCACACAAGGAAGTATGTAAGTGTGCAATACGTTTAATAAAGGAGGGACGCGGAGTAAATCCTTCAATTTCGCCGGCACACAGCGGCGTATTCTCGTTAACCGGGGCAATAAGTTAAACGGGCGGGCCGGTGGCCGCGCGGCCACCGCGCCATTTGCTCCAGGAAATTAAAAAATATCTTGGGTCACTATGTCGAACCGCGACTGTTTCTTCTTATACACAACAATATTATTCGCATCGTTTTGCAATATACAATATTAAGTATGATAATGTTTAAGAAATCCAGGCGGGCGGAACACGTTAAGGCGTAAAAGATGCTCGTAACATACAATTACCTTTATTGCAGACGAGGTGAATGTATCTAATAATAGCTTTATGTTGAAGCGTTGTCGTTTTTATATGTAAGGTCGACATTTTGAGTTAAAATGAAGGATAACTGGCAAACTGTGTGAAATATCAAATTATCACATGTGAGTTACACATGTCGAGTCTATGCTTAGTCCGTTAAAACGAGCGTTGGCTCAGTACGTATAAAAGTATTAAATATTGTAATGTCACTTTTATCAAGGTGCATATTAAGCACGTTTTTGTCTTGCAGCTAATTAAATTGCTAGCCGGATCGAGGACTTATGACGTCACATTGCGTAATGCTGACCAAGAGCATGTAAGCTCCTTTGTTACACACACTTATTGCATGGCTCGGCTGCACTACCAATTAGATGTTCGATGAAAGTGTAATCAGACGCTGGTTGGATCCGGGACGTAATTAAACGGCGCAGGCGAGAGTGATTTATTAATAGAAAAGCTCAAGCCGTAATGAAATACTGAGCGGACAATGGCGGCGAGGGCCGGGCCGTGGAAATTAAATTCTCAGAGACGGAGCAGCACCCTCATCGAACACACACTTGCCATTTCTTTGTGGTTCACCAACTGACCACAGGTTGCTTAATAATGCACTACTGAACCGATCCTATCTATTTCGCCTCTAAACTTGTCCTCTATCGGGAACAACGTACGGAAGAGTATAAATTTGTCGACGAGGGAATGTAAAGAAGATTGGTTTCTTACGAGGAGGGAGCCGAAAGGGGTGGAATTGAATTTAGGCCGGAATTCACTGCCGATAAAGTGTTACAGATACTCGCGCCTGTATGAAATTTGCACCTACAGCGATTTATGATAAGGTCCCATATTTACCTTAAACAATCTGATGATAATACAACGTTGACAAACAATGCGACAATTACAAATTGCAATATTGTTTAACAGACATTGAAGTTAATTTCTTCAAGTCGGCGTTGTCAGTTCAAGTGAACTTGAAAAACAGCTTTGAAAGCGTACTTTGCAAATTAGTGAATTAAAATGTCCCGAGCCCATCATTACATTAGAGTGTTGTTCCATTTCACCCCGTGTTCCGGCGCCCGCCCTCGCCGCTCGGCCCGTACCCGGCCGCTGCGGCCTGCGCTCGCTCGCCTCTCGTCGGCTCATTCCGTCGCGGGCCTTCGTCAGGAGCGCTCTTACCGGTTTGTCTCCTCCAGACGCAAACTTTACTCGAGCTGATTTACTGTTTCCGTATCTCACATTAGAAACGTCTAAAATGTTATAAACAATTGCCGCGCGAATCGTAGTGCAGTACAGTCTCTATAAGAAAGGAACGGACGATATATACTATTGGGAAGTGACAATACATTTAATAAATAGTGACTATGAAAGTGGAAGACTTTTAGTTTAGTGCTTCAGTAACGCTACTGTGAAATTGCTGTGAGTTACAGGACAATATTAGAATTAACTGTTTCCGGTGACTTGTAACTGCCGATTTGACAGCCCATGAAGTGTTAGAAGTGGTTACGGAGTGTTATTGTCGAGGTACGTGTTTCTTTTTGAATAGTTACCATTTTATTCTTTCTAGTCTTAACAGATTCCTATTAATAAAAATTAACAAGTTTTTTTACGTGTTTTTATTTTGCGGCAAAAGGCATTTTTTTATTCAAATAATTCATATTACCTTCGCAGCGAATCATAATTAACTTAAGTAAAGCAATTAAAACTGAGGTAGTCTGCCAGTCTAATTAAAGATAGTAATCGTTTATAAGAAACACATTAAATATTAAAGAAACGAAATTCTAGGTTCACAGATAGAGTTTGTGATTAGAAGGTATTATCTGTTTTTGTACATTCCTAAGTGTGTTTACGTTTAGTAACCTTTTTTTATTATTCTGTTATTAAATAAATGATGAATAGAAATAAATTTACATATAATTTGATAATACAACTTCGTTGCACAATACATTCTATTTTAAAATAGATTTTTAACTCTTACTTATATTTAATAAGAGATAATGTTCTTTGTTGGTAATATACCTATGAATATGTTTGTTGTCATTATTTTTGACAGCTCTTCAATAATGTTATTTAAACAAACAACGAGAGCTTTCGTTTCGTTATCTCTGTGTGCGGTAACAATTGTTCGTGAATAAACTAACAATTATAATTTGTGTGAAAATTTAGTTATTGTCTATATTATTTTAATTTGAGTATGAACGACTTAACAACAGAAATCAAATGGTTTCAATAAGCCAATTATATATGTTTGTATATTATACGTAATATATTAAACATATTTATAATATGCAGTACTTAATAACATAATGTTATTAATATTGTAAAAGTTGTTATTGATCATTTAAAATTAAAGTGAGTGTTATTGATCATTTAAAATCATGTTGAGTGAAGCCAAAAATCTAAATTAAAACATTAAAATGGAATAAATACTGAAATATCACATATATTTAATCTATAAATACAGAGTAAAAAACGCAGGCGGTTTCTTCGATTTTTTCCTACACATGAAATTTTCTTTTTGGTTCCTATTTATTTTTTTATGTTTATTTTTATATTTGTTGTTATTTTTTCTATGGCAGTGCACTGTCGGCAGGAAAATATTGATGGTAGATATATACACCACACTGTGTACTGCTACGTAGATACAAGCTTGGTGTAGATAAAAAAACAATGAAAATATTGACCACAGTAATATTCAATGTTGTACTGGATGTTCTTTAATAAATCTGCATATATGTAAATCAGATTATTTCAGATATACTGTAGGTCGAAAAAAATTTTTTTTTGGGAATGTTTGAGACAATGTCTCTCAAGTAGTAGCCCGCGGATAACTGCTGGTCACTACGTGATACGCGAATACACACTTCCAAGTGATACGCGAAGTCATACACGAAAAGCAAATATTTAAAAAAAATATCCTTTATCAAAAAAAGGTTAAAAAGTACCGGTTCAAGGACAGGAGATATCAATAATACAAAAAAACCTTCTGTTTGTTTAGATACTGAACCTTTGTGTTGTAATAGTTTAAATATTTGATATAACAACTACAAAGCTCACGTGAAACCCCCTAAGAATTTGGTTTCAAACCGCACCTGACTTTTCATTTGCATTGTTTTCATAAATTCGTCATTTACTGTATATAATGTTTTACTGTATATAATGTTTTTGACAGATCAGTTGGTCATTTCTCGCATCTCCTTAACTTTGTGCGGAACAACAGGGCTCAGTAAGTGCTAATTTTTCGCAGATGCCAGTTATATAGCCAGGTATTTATTCCTTGAAGTATTGCGAGTACATTATAGAAGGGATATTAGTTGCAGCTAATTAAACACCACACAATGACTAATGCGAACAAGAGACGCGGTGTAAGACAACGTGGTTTACGTCAGGTGTTTGTGAGGCTTCATATGCGCTTACACGAACACGCATAATGATGCATCACCTCTGTGCCTACCGCCTGTTGTTTTAATTATTGTTGATGATTATTCTGCCTTTATAGACACTGAGTCTCCGTTTACCGTTTCAATTTTGTTTTATAATGATTTTTACTTTTTATCGTAATTTTTCTGTTTTTTTTTTTTTTCGAAAAACATTAAAAACTGCAGATGCTTAATATATTTGTTAAAATAAAACAAAACAAACAAAACATCGGTAAAAGTACAGTTCTGTACATTAATCAACTTTGTTTGGCTTTTATATTACAACTGTCCGCCAAGTTATTGCCACGACTGTACTAAAGTTACTGCTTATTAAGTGATAACATCTGTAATTAAAAGTTCACATGAATTAATTAAAACGCGTCACATAAAGTCGTTATAATAATAAGCAATACATTGCATTAATTAAATGATAATGAAGTTAATGAACTCCTCGTTTAATAAGATAAGTTTTTGTTTTATGGATATGTTAATATGTAATAGTAACAATTTCTAGGGACATTACGATAAATTCATTATGTTCTAAAACAGCAGCGTACAGCAATTAAACGTTGGTAAAGTAAATTGTATATCTCAAGAGTTAAATTTTGTGTTCCCAATACTTGTTTATTTAGTTCTTTCTATATAGCGGAAGTATTTATAAGCACTATGCACTCGCGCATAGAACAGTTCTCATGGACGAATTTTAAAATATAAAACTTTAAAAGACTACATTATACATGTAAGTAATCGAGTAGCCGTTGACTCAAAGGATCGTCATAAAGAAATCTTATTTCAACGTGTAAATATTATAATCTACAGTTGAAATGAATTATTACTGAATTACTATGACGATACACAAAGAGGGCTATGCATTGTGTCCCAATTTAATTGATTTCATTAACTAAGCTTCGCCTATAATTGAAAGTAGACAGTTTCTGTACAAGAGAGGGTAAGGTAATTACAAGATCCAATTTAGAATTGCCAACTCTACACTTTGCTGTTAGTTTGAAACAAAAGCTTAATTAATTAAGTCGAGAACAATTAAGTTCACTGCCGTAATATTCTCAGCAATTACGTGGAATTCGATGTATTTTGTAGTCGTCGGTAATTACCGACGAGACTGGAATCAGATTGTATCCGACACTAATACAGCACACATCCATTAATTAAACAGTGAATACAAACAGCGACTAATTGGAAAATCTAATCGCTAATTTATTACCATGACTGGAAGAGGGTACTTTTATGTTTTTGTTTTATGATAACTCTAACACATAGTAATAATCATGAATACTGAAACTATGTGGGTTAGATATGCACTTTGAGTTGTCCTCCATTTCAAATGGGTTGTATAAATTGTTCGTCGGCGAGTCTGGTACTTGACGCGGACAGGGCTGTGGATGTCAACTTGGAGTTATGTTAGTGATAAATCTGAACTCTGGGAGTATTGGGTGATAGAAAAGAGACAGCGGTTGCGGGTCCGGCTGCAAGGCAGCGTGTAACGAGACAGATTTCCGGCCGTATCCTTCCAATTAGCGAGGCGCGGGCGCGGCGCGGCGGTGCGGGTGGAGGCTGGACAGCGTTGCCTACGCGCGCTCGTTACGCTCCCGCCTCGTTACGAGAATTGTTTGTTCGAGTATGTAAAAATGTGTTTATTTGCACGTACGCTCCGGGCTAAAAAAATATATGAAAAGACCCTTTTAAGACTTTTAATGATTTCCCGGCAAAGGGAAATTGGGTTAGTTATTTTCTCCGGGGTTGCCCCTCGTTAAGTTTTAATGGGGTAGCTAGCTACGACGTAATCAAACGTGCTTATTTAAGTTAACGACGCTTACAGGTCTGTACTTTGTTGTCAATTGAAGTTACTTAAAGGCAACTTCTGCTTGTTAGGCACGAGTTAAAAGGCTCGGCCCACTCGTTACCAGGTACCTCTAGTTAATGATTTGTGCTCGCGAATACTTTTGCTCATTTCTAACTCGTAAATAATGCATGCGAGACATTTGTACAAAGTATGCCACCTACTAAGCAACATGTTAATCAACAACAAGTTAGAAACACAGGGCTTCCGGTGCTCTCGGTGCCGAGTCCCTGTATAGGCAGAACGCCTAATTAATCTTCAGTAAAATGTCGACGCTGCTTGTTTTTGCCAGGAACTCGGCTCATTAGAGCGACGAGGCATGTTGATTACATTCTGCAGCGCTTATTAGCGCAAACTCTCATTAGGGGCCACTATTGTTGTAATTAAACAACGAGCAACATCGGCACAGATCGCGCCGCTACAATCGACACGAAATAGCCTCTATTCACTCGGAATACCGGTCACGGTTTGTCGGCGAACACTGGGCTATAAAATTGTGGAAATTTAATTAACAACTCAATAGTTACAGAGAACGAGGGGGTTCTTGCGGTGTCTGACATGATTCCATTGTTATCTGCATCAGTGTAAAAAAATATGGAGGTTTGCTTAGAAGTGGCTTACACAATTACGCGAAGGTACTCGGTTCCGGCGGCAGTACGTCGTCGGGTGGCGGGCGTGAGTTTAATTGGACAAGCGAGGGAGCGGGGCGCGAGTCCACACGGCGGGGGTACCGTGCCACCCTAACACTTCTAATTGGCTCGCCAACACTAACAGGAGCGCTTTCCTCTAAAATGTTTACTCATCATCATTACTTATAATAGGGCCTGATTCCTCGAGAGCACCTGCCCGCGGCGGATCACGTTTAACGCTCATTAACGGAACCTTTGGCTGTCCAACTCTTTTCTTTGCGTTGCCGGCGCATACACATTCCCACAACTTCATTGCTAATCTTTCGCAATTATGTATCCATAAATGGATCGAGGTGATTATTAATTATTATAAGGATATTTTTAAAGCGTACCTTTGTGTCCTTATTTTAAAATTTCAAAATGCTGTGTGGTCCGCTCCGAAGTTAAGAACGTCGATAATTGCAGTATGTTTTTGAAGTTAGAATATCGAGCCATTATAAATATGGCATAATAAATAATAAATACTTATAATATTTTTCTATACATTGTACTTTTCATATATTTATATTTTTATATATTTTTTAAATGTTGCATTTAATATTTTTTTTACAATAGCAATATAAAGCAACAATAGCATACAAATATTTTTATTAAACGTTCATATTGCCTAAAGCTGTTCAGGTCTGTGCTCGGTGCAGTAGTCGTAGATTACGTATATTTAAAAAGTCTGATTTCTCCAGTAATGAATGAATTATTATTATTATTCACTAATTTTATTAACAATCAAAACGAAGTAAATAACAATATATGAAATATTCTAATAATAGTATAGCATTGGGTTATCATCGTATGACCCTCGAAATAACCGTTTTTTAAAACTCTTGCGCCAACCCTATCGTGTGCAGTAGTCGCCTAACCGTTAATTAAGATAACAATCATCAATAAACTTGTATATTTTACAGCTGATAACGTATGAATGTATAGATAAATGGACACCAGCACTTATTGAGCATATTTCGTTATGGAATCAAAGTATTAATAATATATATTATCAATAAAAATCTGGAACGTAACGAAGTAAAATTAAGTATTACATGCACTTAAGATATGGTACCCAATTTATACCTACAAATGTTATATAAAATTCAGAGAATTCCCCAAATATTTATACGCCATTGAATAATGAGTTATACCAAATATAAATCTTTATACATTATGTTTTTATGCCAACTGCATATCCTAACAATAGTACGATCGTGATGACTTCAAAGCTATATGACTCGTGATAAATAAATATTGTGTTAAGGAAAGGAGGGTGGTGCAAAAGATTAATGAAGATAATAAACACAGTCGTTTTTATACAAAAATTTAAAAGGCCGTTTGTAAACATTATTAAATCTGTATAATGATTGCTGTGCAAAATATACATCATCGTAAGAAAATGTTGTGGTTTACTTCACAGATAAATATACAAGAATAAAGTTCATTAAATATGCCTTTATGCGAGAAGTATAAATCAATTAAAAATACACAAAAAGGGTTTAGGCGTGCCTGCACATAATTTTAAATTATTTAACTATTTAATTCATAATTATCTTTTTGGGCATAATTTTAATTAATTTATCTTTAATTCACATAGTTTAAGTCCCTTCTTTTAAGCTCTATTCAAAAACTGGTTCAACTTGCTTCTCACACTCTTGTCGTCTGTCTGGCGCAGTCTTAAGTACCTTGAATGGTGGGATTTTATTTGCTATCAAATGTACCATTTCCTTATTAACATAGATTAATTGTAATTGTGAAATCAATATACAAATTTATATAAATATTCATGTCTTTACGTATTAGTATATAAAAATTTATCGGACGTGTTAATCATGTATGGTTGTTTCGGAATATTCCGACTGGTACTGGGTCTATTCGAGCTCCTTCTTTATGATCTCTCGGACATAGTGCAGATGCAGGTGAAGAAGAACTTAGGATCTGAGAATAATTTTACTATATTTGAAGTTTTTATATATTTAAGTAGATACATGTACCGTACCCAAGCGTGCATGGTACTCAAAGCCGATGTACCCAGCCTTATTGATATTTTCATTGAGCGTATTGTATATACCTGATAATGAAATAAATGATTTGAATTTTAATATGAATATAATTTAATCATGCACCATATGCTAACGAACAATTTAGTAGGAAAATATGTTACTTGTTGTACATTCTTGACGGATATATGGGTACCATATACGGATATTTAGTTACTGATATTCAGATATAAACTTATGGACGTACGCATATAGTTACGGATATATAGGCAATAATATTACACCCGGTAATTGGCAGCAATTTTGCATTTTATATTGTACTCTGTTATTTTCTCTGTAAGTGATTTTGTAAATCTTTTGAGAAAACAAATGTCTTAAACCGTAAACCGTATATAGCTACGGGTGGATATATAATGAAGGATATACGAATATATAGTTATGGATACACGGATATATAAGGGAAATACAGGTATATAGTTAGGGATGTACGAATATATAGTTATACTGTTATACACACGGATATGTTTACTGTTGGCAGCCACGGTTCAGTTCAGATTTAGAGTGTTGCAGTGTCAGACGCCGGCAGCCAACGCGGCCGGATATAAGCGGCTACTTAATTTCCGTGCTTTCAATGATCGTTTTATATTCATCTAGCTACCTACTCGAACACCTAAATGTATATAAAACAGTAAAATTAACATTTTTTTTTCAAACATCTCAAAAGATTTTCGGATTGTAACCTTTTTTAATATTGTATACAGAATACTGATCGCAAAATCGGTCTTTACTGGCTGTTAATTGTACTAGAGAGCCGTCGTCGTACATTGGTTATTACTGTAGCTTTAAATATTAAAAATCGACTGCATTAGCAGTTAGATATCTTTGTCATTACTCGTATACTATTCGCAATTAAAAGCACTCCATAAATTCCAACAACGAATTAAACAAGTTCTGGTCACGTATTAATAAATCAGTGTTTTTTTTTCGTTGGTATCTTTGTTACAAACAATTTAACCAATAAGTATCATGTAACAAAATGTATTAATGTGCTCCACGTATGAAATTATACGCACGTAAAATAATATATTCAGATCGATACCCATCGCGTGAAATGTGCGATATTATTATAAAATATCATTTGATTACTACCGCGGAGGATCTAGTTGTTGCATACTCCACAGATGTGTTTATTGTGGGGAGCTAGTGTTGTGTTGTCGAGCGCCGGCAACCAGAACACTTCACGGCCGGATATAAGCATCTATTTAATTTCCGAACGTTCAATGATCGTTTTATACACGTTTATTTACACACACACACACACAAACACCCACACACAAACACACACACACATGTTATGAATTTATATATTTTATGCCTCTAGTCAGCCAGTTTAGAAAGCGTTCAAGTCAATATGTCTTATTTTGTTTATGTATGATATAATAGAGTAGCTTTCTAGATTTCAAGGTATTCTTGTAAATTAAACAGAGCAAATTTTACTGAGATATAAAGTGCATACAATCAACCAAACCGAATAATTTAAGTTAAGCACACAGCTATTTTGATAACTTTAACAGTTTCCCGTTGCCTTAATTTTGCATACAACACTCTCCTGGGCGAACTTTCAGACAGTCTTATGTTTTGAGTGACAAATCCAATTTTATTCTCGACTGCCCCTCCGGCCCCTCCCCCGGACCGATCAGACCTTATCCAAATTGGATCTTGAATAATAAAGAATCGGGGCGATTGGATTTTATTCCTTAAATTCAATTAGCACACAAGGGTCGTGTGTGTGACTGCAGACGAAAGATAGAGGCACATTATCGTATTAAAAGGGATCTCAGGATTTTATTTTGTTGGGAGCAAAAGTTTCGATAGTAGCAACACACAATAGGCGCTTAAACGCGCGCTCAAAATGCTATTGTAACTTTGTAACGAGAACAGTCTAAAAAACGTAGAGAGAATAAAGAATAGGCATTCGATTCTTCATAACATTGTTCAATGTCGAATTAATTAGTTTATTCGCAAGAATTAACGGACCGATTTTAACACAATGTAATATATTTTCGCGACATCATATTGTCGCTGGTAAGAGAATACATTTTACCGAATGGAAATTTCTTATTTCCACGGCGAAGACGAAATCTAATTCGAATGAGAACTATTGAAAAAATAGAAATACACAGGATTGTAACAAATTTTATATAGTGATCTTATTAACGAATTTAATATATATCAGATACTTTCCACTACGTGAAAACATCTCGTTCCCATAGGAAAAAACAAAACTCGTGTTGTCGACGTCTGAAGCTCGGGTATTAAAATAATTAAACACAGCGGAAATTTATTATTACTGTTAAATAACGTTAATCAAATGAATTGATTAAGAAGTTTGAAATAATAAAACTAATTTTAATCACAAAAAAGTCAATTGTAATTTTTTTTTCCACGGTACCGAAATGCGCGGGTAACCGTTATTTATGAAGTTTTCGTCCTGTGATGTCAGACATGTTATAAGGAATAATATGGCCATACTATCTTTACTCGAAATCTACCATTTAGTGTTGTCCTGCCCAGCTAGCAGCTATCTAGCTAGCTAGCTAGCAGCTAGCTGAATGTGCGGTCTCCATTAATATAATTAACAGTACCTACTAGTTTACTTGATCAGCGATTACTACAGCGGCAAAGAGAGCTTTATAACTATCATGAGGTGAGATGGGCTGGTAATATAATACTACCCAGCCTGATATCGAAAGCTGCTTTACATACTTCCATTATAAAGATTTTTATTTATTTAAGTAATTATAATTAACATATTGATAATTATATAATTGCTGTGAAAAACCCTTCCATGACGCGACCTCTATAACAGAATGTATTACATATAAAATAATGAAATAACTTAACAGAGATGTGTACGAACTACTTATCATTAGTCAAGATTTCACCATGCGATTAGGGCTGCGCCGACGCCGCCATGATACTCAGTTTCCGACTATTTATATTCTTATCATCACCGTTACGGCGCCATCTTGCCGAAACGGAAAAGCGACGGAAATGAACCGGGCATAAAATTGTTATAATTAATTTATTTTTAAATAACGTAGCTAAGCATAACGAAATATCAAAGCACTACATAAGGCGTCTGCATAAAAATGCGGCTTTAAAGGAATATCAATGTGTAAAGTAACTCGACCTCATGTCCAAATAGCTCATAACAATATTCAAAATTGCCAACGGCACCGCATAAAGTTGTTTTGAATGTTAAATGCTGTCAAAGATGCACACGAGTGTAAGCAGACGCCTTCGTCGATAGACAGTTGCAATACTAAAATAATTGTTGGTCGTATTTAAACTTTTACCGGGCATTTGTTTTATTAACAACACCTCACATTAAAAAGTATATGCGAATTGTGTATTGTAGAAATACCTCACAACTGTGGTCTTGGCTTAAGCCCTTTCATTGATCGTTGCATTCCTTTTGTAATTCCAGCCCCTAAAGCGCGCATTGATTTAACAGCTTATAGTTAATAGGCAATTGAAATTTTACCTACTACTGGTAACACCTGTTATCATGTGAATAAAGTAACACATGGGCAGTGATATGACTGCTCGTTAACGTCGATGCTCGGGAATTGCCTAGTACAGGATTATAGGAATATGACTGATAATATCAGTAACTTCGGTTAGTATGACTTGTTAATTAGGTTATCGGTATTTGTTGGTAACAGTACTGCAGATTAAGGATTATTAGTAATAATAACAAATTCATTAGACGGCAACATTTCTGATATGTATTTGTAACGGTCCAACTAATAACCCATCCACGGGTTTTTCTTAACTTTATGTATACAATACGTGAACGAGGCAAATCAACGAGCCATCGCGTTTTACATATCTATTAATTGTCACATTTTGTAAACTATGATATCCGAGTTAATTATGGGCAGAGCGATAAAACAATACCAAATGGTAGCAGTACCTATCACAGAGCCGTACATACTTTTAACCAGCGACCTACGTCCCATTAGATTGAATGTATAAATATAATAAATTGCCGTATTATCGCCGCTACGTTTGACATAAACATCGAAATCTACTTAAAGTAATGGAAACGATTTAATGTGGTACCTACCAGAGCAGAATCAGGCCGCCCGATAAGACGAGTTTCGTCGAGTTATTATGTTCTCGATCAGATTATGGTTTGTCATAAATTATTACAACACTGCATGTGAATCTGTATTTAGGCTCTCAGTGTGCCTATCTGAGAGTGTTGCAAAGTAAGTAACCACTGAATTATCTCAAGTATTTTATATTCTCTGTACCGCGTATGCGACACGGCCAACAGCACTGAACTTTATCGATAGTTAAAGTAATTACTTAAATATAAAGGACGCGGGTCGTTTACATACTATAATGTATGTTGAATTATATGTTAAGGGTATGAATGGTGATTATATTATTAAGTATATAAATTACCCTTTATATATTTCACTTCAATAACGAATGGGTGATAAATGGAACGGTTGACTAATTCACCGCCAAAGGTGACGAAATCATATCGCACCCTTTAAGAAGGTGTTTCGAATGTCTTAATTTAATTATTTCATACAGATATTTAGCTACGTACGTATCGAGTGGCAATGCCCATTTATATTTATAAAGTGAATGTTAGAAGTGAACACGCAACAATTTCTTTAGTTATGAAACGAACACGTGAAATGTATTCTCCATATAGAGTTATCGCATATCAAATCCTATTACATGATGTGGTAATTTACCTACTAATATTTATGTATTTTATGTGCATAACAACATTTAGAATTTAATTGGTTTTATTAAGTTCTTCAAACAATAATAATATAATTTTATGTGCACTATGAATAAACGTTATTTATGTTGTTGCGTCATCTCGGAACTATTTATATGAAACTCAAGACCTCCGTAGTAGTTTCAACCGCATCGTATTGTTTTATTTCATGTAAATTCATACGTAAATCGTGAACGTGTTTGCATGCATCCTTCATCTCATAAAACTGATGTTGCGTTAACATCCTGGTGTTTATTCGTGCGAATCAAAATACGCATGTCGCCGCGTCGCCGGCGTCGCCCCAAATCGACTGTCCATCAAGCATGTTTCCTTTACGTTGCCAACCTTATAAATAAATATTATTATAAATAATTCCACTACAAAATTATTGTACCCATTCGTATTTGAACAGAAATGTTATTATACAGAATTGCTCACCTATTCTCTTATACGTTTTCACTGAGACCAAGTTTCTAGGGTAGGGGAGCTTGCTACTGCGACATTTATTTCGACAGCAACCATAAGTGCTTGGTTGATGCTCTTTTATGTAAAATACGGTCAGTGAACGCAACAAAACATTCCGTTTCAGCTTGTAAATATAAGCTTTTTATTCAGTGGGTTCTTCATTCAATACTATCGTGAATATAATTTGAATTGAAAACGATTTGGTATTTTAATACATCTGCTATATTTACAATTTATAAAATAAATGTTTAAATGATGTTTAAATGAATGAATGTGATGTTTATGAAAACTATCTGATATTACACTTTATTCCTTAATATATCTGTTATATTTTCACGATAGAGCGACTGAATCAATTTTGATGACGGTGTGTGTAAAAGCACAAAATATATGTATAT
>DVPR01000078.1:0-18284 GCA_018239345.1 Oxynetra stangelandi
TAGACAACCATACTCATTATTATTATTAGATATTGATCCCTTATGTGATTTACGCCACCTGTGTGTTATCTTACTTCATACGATTTAGAAAAATTACAGAACTGCCATTCTTAAATTTGTCCTTCACTGATACACTATTTACTCATACAATAAAATTATCTGATTCAATTATTGCTTATGCGATGACGCAAGCCTTGCATAAATATTATAACAATGAACATAGCCTATCATATTGCTGCCTCAGTTATCAGCTTGTTTTAATTACTTACATAGGTCGGTAATAAATAGTATACCAATATTTTATTGCTATAACATTTAATATATATATATATATATGGTATATGGTTCATTTTATAAAGATTGCATTGCGTGTATAGATGTATTTAGATTTTTTTCTGCATCATCGCAGCATAGCGACAGTCGCAAGCCGCGATCGTCGGACGTCAGTCGCGAAACAATGCGGCTATCGAGTATTTCAAGTGGCCATTAAACAACTTCCAGGCCTTATTTCGTGTTAATAAAAATTTAACTTTTTTGAATTAACGTTTTCGAAGTTTTGAAATTTTCCTGTCAGTGTCTGGACGAAGGACGATTAATCATTCTGTCGGCGGAAAAAAAAGGTGCAAGAGAAAAGCAATTTCGGAGAGTTACAAAGAAGTTGTACAAATTGTGAATTATTTTCCGTAGAATGAATTACTGTGTAGGCACTCAAGATAAAACTTTTGCAAAGAAAGATTTAGCAACGAGATTATATTTTTAAGAGAGCTCATTATAAGTAGGTATGCATTGTTAGGCAGATCTTGTTATTTTTATTAACTATGAAAGTAATATAATATTTTAACGAAGCTAGAAAATAATTGCGACATTGCAATAACATTTGCGACAATGACCTCAGCACAAATTACGTAGTAATATCTTTAATGCAATCAATAAAAAATTCGTTCCGCATTCCAAACAATGAATAGTTAGTACAATGTTTTATTATTGAAAAGCGATTAAGCTATCAACATTGACACACCAAAACTCGATACAATCGAATCATTGTCCATTGTTTGCGGTGTGATTTGTGTAAACGGTACACGATCGCAGTGAAATCTAAATTGAACTAGTTTACGAAATTAAGTCGTCAGCTTCCTACCAATAAACAAGGTCTCCATTCAAATGTCTATTGGCATTTTAATGTTGTACTTGTTGTATTGTATTTAATGTGCATTTCAAAGTTCCTTTATGTATAGACGTACATACGTAAACAAAAACTCTTAACGCTTGAGTGTGTTTGAGTTTAAATTTGTCGTCTGCTATCGCACGGCGGGGTTATCTTCGGTTAGCACATTAGTCATTTGACGTCCACCGCTCATCGAGTGAGCAAGCGACATAAACGAAATGGCATTCTGTTGTGTGTAATTAAGTGAAATGAGATCGATATGCGCGCCCTGCCGCTAGTTACGTTCGCAAGTTTGTTGTGCATGTGCGCGTCGTACGACATGATTATCGGAGATAAAGTGCACAGAAAAATGGTGTTCCATCAGCGGGTGAAGGACTTCGCGATACCGTTCAAGAAGAGGATAAAGACTTTGTCGTACAATGATCCAGAGGAAAGAATTATTAAGGTGATTTCTCTTGATAAACCGCTTTTAAATAACTTCACATGATATTACCTCGCGAAAATATTTATATGCGTACCTTTTGCGTAAATAATTGATTCGCCACACCACGTTGCGACGGACAGGGTAAAAACTTCATTATAATTATTCGCGCAATTAAAGTAGGTAGATGCATATTAAATTTGTAGGTATCATTAAAAATATTGTACGTTCCCTCGTAAAATTTGCCTTTAATATTTTGTTTCACATTTTTAGCGAGTACATGTTTTGATTTTTTTTTAAACATGCGAGTCCATTTAGATTGGAGGGGACCCTTTGATCGGCAATGCAAAGGTAATGCAATTATTTTACAAATCAAGACCAAATAATTGTTATCCGGGAGCCATTATTATGAAATTTAACGTTTTTCAACCACCCCAATGACCATAAAAGTAAATGTTTTAGTTACTAAATTGTATCTACTTTCAGACGCTTACAAAAAAATTACAATTACGTGTATGCTTAGAAATAATAACATGAAAACTTAATTTTTTCGTCATATATTTTGCACTTCCATTTCTATAATCAAGATTTATATGTAAATAATCCATCAAAACTATTGAAAAGTACTTAAGTGCTGTTTAAAGATTTTTGTTATTATACATATTATGTAGATGTGGGCATCGTATAGCAAATTATTACATTATTAACTTTAATTTGTTCGTCGTTGGTAGATTTCTAATTAATGGGTTTAATATACTTTTTATGTTATTTGTATGCTTTAATGTTTGTAAAAATCTGTACCATATTATTATTTATTTATTTCCTTACAAACCATTTCCGTTAAAAATGTCAATAAAAGGTATATTGGTTTACAAGGTAATGATCAAGAACACTTCATTGTCGTTATATGGAGTGTAGCTAATAAGTACTTTTAATGTTCGTGTCTATAACAAGAAACCGGTATCCACACTAGCCAAAAGGCACTTTTAATTCCCTTACATTTCAACATAACAATAATTACATAACATAAGAATTGTCAAATGCCAACAGAGTATCATTTTCATTTGTCAATAGTTTTACACTATTATTACCAATTATTAAATATGTAATGCATATGTTTCTTTTTATCTTTTTCAAAATACATTTTGTTTCAACAGAGAGAAGTAATTATGAATGAAGTATTCGTGATATTACATAGTAAATCATCGAATACCTCCTATTTAAAATATAAGCAAACGTCGTCAAAGAACATGACCCAGACGTGTGAGATTAAACTTATCATTTTTCACGTGATTTCTTGCAAGTCACAATAACAAAAATAGAAACATTATCTTGTTTATGTTTACATTAGAAATGGTGTCAACATCATTGATCGCTCGTTTTGTTTACATTATCGACACGTCGCCGTCGATAATAGACTACTTCCGCTACGGAATTACTTACTCGTCTCAAATAACTCGCAATAGGGAGTGCTAGAATTTGATCAGAAATTCCAAAAGTAATATTGACTATGAATCGTAGCAGCGTTTTCTTCCATGACGTTACATGTTTAATGTTCAAGGTTATGCGATGCTAAAAATTTTTGCTATATACGCTTACTTTGCGAGATTGATTTGATTGATGTACTTTTAGAGTCTGTATTCCCTCTTGTTTGTCACTATTCTAAAGGATATAATTATTAACAAGCATCAAAGTGGGATTGGGTTTTTCCCGCCGCGGTACGTGCTCAGGTATCTCAGTGATTTGCAGTATTCAGGTTTTCTTCTAGGTTAGGTTTTAAAACAAAAACATGTTGCTTTGCTAATAACGTCACTTCGCTTCGTGATATTCAGTGTGAATGTAAATTTATGTAAATACTATTGGCACTTGAGTGTGCGTTGTCATATTGTTTGATTTGAAAAACATGTTTTAGTTTCAATAGTAAAGATTAGTTGTATCGTATCGATTTTACTATTGTACTAGCAATAAATATGTACCTACAATGATATTTTAGTAAATGTATGCTTATCATGCATAGTAAATACACATAGTATAGCCTGACGCTTTTACGACTAGTTTATTTTACTTCGTGGGTGATTTTGGATAGAAATATGACCCCGTATTGATTGCTCAGTTCTCTTACGTTGGTTATTTCCGAAATCGGTTGTATCGAACGAAACGAAATAAAATTGTTTCAATTGCAATTTTTGAATAACTTTTATTTTAATAATGTTTTATTATCGTCATTGTACTTATGTAATTATTAGACATGATATAGTTCTTCTATGTACAATTGTTCCGCTTAACGGCTAGACTGCATTAAACTAGTATTCCACTGCTGTGTGCGCTGGGCATCCGCTTAACTGAAAATGGATCAACCCGGTTTATTGAAAGATTTTATATCCCCGCGGGTCCACAATAACGCTGTCCCACCATTATCGAAAGACGACACAAGAGACTTATAGCTTAATATACTCCCAGAAGTACTGAAACGTTCTTGATAATTTACCGTCAACGGTCACCCTGGTAAAGCTCGACGCTGATCGATTCGTCTCTTGAATATGCAACCGCATAAGGGCTCCAGTGCCGCTCTGCGAGAGTGCTATGGCTACTTGAATAGAACAACGTAGAATTAACCAAAATCCCGAATCCTGCTTCTATTGATACAGCTATACATATTTAATGTAGTTTGATTGAATGTAATGATACTGGAGCCGTCTCGAGTCCTGATACATCACCTTGTTACCTCAATAAAATGCAAGGCTGATGTTAAAAGGATATGAATAAAAGGTCACATGACGTAACGGATTTATTTACACACAATACATAATACGATACACCTGTGTATGTGATGAGTTTACTTGCCAGTCTTTTGTTTTGCTGATTCATGGTTTAAAATGCGGTGATTATGAGTTATGACTTTGGTTATTGTCGCGGTTATACAGTTTTAATAGATACTTACTCGTATCATAGCTTGTACTTGTAAAACAATATATACCCGGGAAACAAGTAGGCAATTTTCATAACACGAGAATAATATGTATGTATTTATATGTGAATACGATACAATTTTCTCCTAAAATAGACCCGTAGTTATGTTGAATACAAAATACGCATTACAAAAATTGAGAAATAATTTAGTATGTATATTATATCGTTGAGCCGTGATCAGACAAGACTACTCCTGTTTTTCAGGCCTGGAGTGATTGCGGAAGAAATAGGGTGTTACTTTTGAATTAATTTAGACAAAGGAAGCAACTTCGTCTATTTATATAGTATTATTTATTTTATTTGAGTAAATGAAATCGCACTAAAAACTAACGCCACGGTTGGATCACGGCGACAATGGCACATGCTGAGTGCAGTTCGTTTTAAGGCTTTGCTACAGCATATCCTTTAAGTTTTATTATTTCTATTTTATTTAAGAACTGCTGCGTTATTATATGTTAGCCACTGTGGTATGTTTTTATTTAAAATTATTTTCTTTCTTTCTCTCTTTGTAAATTGTTCCGTTCTAAATAATTCTGTTTTACATGTTTACTGTTTTACATCAGAACTTAATCATAGTACTTCTTTCAGGCCGTAGCGGCTATCGACAACGACTTCTCCCACGCAAGCGCCAACATCACTGAGGGTGGCGTAGGTTTCTCATACGTCACAGTGAGAATGAAAAGCCAGAGACACCATCCGTTGAACTTTGAAGTTGAAATATATGTGTAGTTCGCCTAATAATCCGGAACAAAAAATTTGCAGAGGAGAAAAGAAAAGTTAAATGAAGTATTTAAAAGTGTGTATGAAGAGACTGTAGAAATAGGAAATATTGAAGTTTAAATGTATGTGTTATTCTATGAATACTCAAATTATGATGTAGAAAGTAAGGATTACGTAGGGTTAAGATTATTAAATGTAACATAGGATAAAATAAAGTTTTTATATAACTAATAAATTTAGTCTAAATCAGCAATGTGAAAATATTGAACGATTTAAATTCAGTATTGAAATAACCACAATAAGTCCATGATTTTCAAAATAAAAAATCACGAAATACATTTTTTGTCTTATTTGAAGAAATCAAAGAGTAGGTATATTGTAATATAAATTGAGTATCCCTGTGTAAGAAACATAAATAATGTTGAACTTGTTGCAATTATATTTTAAGGTTTTTAAATGTGTAGATTTCAATAGACTTTTATAATTTTAATCTTCCCACATATGTATAAATTTAAAGAATTTAAATATGTAGCTACTATTGTTATCAAATATTATTATTCATTTCGTACCTCAAGTGGCCATGTTGTAAATGATGTTCACAATATTTATGAATCTCATTAGTGTGTAATTTTTTGTGCTATATAATCAATAAATGCATGATTTTGTTTGATATGTTTATTTACCTCGAACCTTTTATACTTTGGCTGTCGTAATTGCAGACTGATTAAATAAGTGTTCATATTCCACGTAACAGCTCTGACTTTATACTGCGCGAGAAAATTTGTATATGTTCTCTAAGGCACGTGAAGTCGGCCAATCAGTACTTGGACAGCATGCCAGATTATGGCATTGCTCACTTTTGTAACATTGTTAAATAATAAAATGTTAAAAGGGCTCGTGATAAACTTCTCTCAGAGACTTTGAAAACGCCTTTAATGCTTTATAAACTGTTATCAAAAAATTATTTGTCCTTTATCGTATATTAGATAATAGACTACCCTCTATTGTTAAATTTCAAGTCCGGCTACAATATCGTGTTCACATGATCATAAATAATAAAAAAAGATAAACAAATAACAAAAATCAAAACGATTAGGATTTATTTCTAAAAAACAAAATCTTTTCATTTCATAAAAAAAAATATTAAAAATAATTTAATACGTGAGCATGACTAGTACTTGAAGAAGTTTTATAAATAAATTTAAAATAACAGATAACCCATCTCTTCGTAACCTACTCATATTAACGTAAAATCTATGTCGTGGTGTCAATTTTATTTTGAAATGAAAATTATAAAAAGCCACGTTAATAACTTCATAAAAAGCGTACAGTTTTTATGAGGCTATAAGTGAGTTCCATACTTTGTATTCCATAACTCAATGAATACGTAACAGTCTTAAGAGTTTAATAACTTAATAATGCCATGTAACAAGCATAGTACAGGGCGTCTGGTTCGAACGAGCGCCGTAAACTTTATTGGAGTGAAGTAGTACAGTACCTTGTAAACAAAATGTGTTAATTAAGATCAGGATAATGTTACATCATAAAATATAACGACTTATATGCATTTGAAGTTTCTGCAATGGTGTCTTAAACAATCTTCCTGTTTTTATTTTTTTGCTATTATATTTTATCTGAGGAATTTATGATTAAAGGAGAGAAGGGAAAATATAAAATGTAACGAATAAAGCTTTGTATCTTCAATACGTTTATTATTAATAATTTTGTACTAACAAAAATATATTTTGCAAACTCACTCCGAAGACAAGAGACTTGAATGGGAAAAAAAACGTTTCAATTTCTGATGTTTATATGTTTTTAAAATTAATATTTCTGTTGAATGACGTAGGTGCCGAGGGAGGCCAATACTCTCCTATCTCGACCAAATAGGTCAGACACTGGCCGATGGGTAGTCAAGAGCCTCCAAAACCGGCGTGTATGCATGAAGAGAGTGATGCATGTAGACGAAGCACGTCAGATTTGCAAGGACAGAGATATTCGTCACTCGGTGCTCTCTGCCTAACCCGCTGGGTACCTAGGGTGACGGTTATTTATTTATTTGATCTTTTTGTTTCCATTTCTGAGATTAAATATCACTTCATTTTAGTGGATACGGGAAAGTTCATAAATATTTATGTATATACATCTTAGAGTGCCTTGTTATGTTCCCTAAGGCGTGTAAAGTAGGCCGTCATATATTTCTATGGTAAGCCAAGTTATGGCCTGAAACGAAAATTGGAAGATAATAAATTATTTATGTTTTGTATACAAACTTGAGTAAACAGGAATATTTTAATCTCTGAAAATAAACAATTAAAAAAAATACTCATTTGTAATTTGGAATATAAAGTTACATGCCGATTAATTAAAAATATAAATGATCAAAATTCTATAGCGTGTAAACATTATCTAAGTGGGGAATAAAATAAAAAAGAGGATTATTCTGAGAACTTTAATAAGATTAAAGGGATGGAACACACATTCGTTGTGATGTTCGGAAAGGAAACAGCTTACGAACGAAGGTTTTTGTGGAAAGCGCCCATAATAAATCAAGACACTTCGCCACTGGTCAGTGACATAGATTTAAGAGCATTTATGGATAAGCCATGCTATATAGATAATATATATATATAATTTGCATAATTTTAATACGCATCGTGACGCTTTTTATAATGCATATTTCTATAACACAAAAAATTACAGATATGTAACCAAAGAAAAACAAAATTTCTTTATTTCTTCTGTACTTGAAATTGAAATCAAATTTTTCTATACGTAAAATATTATTCAATAATATTCATTATTTTGAAAGTAAGTATGTGTAACAATAAATAAGAAAATATTTTTACGAGCGACTATATTAAAAATATCGAGCATTAAATTTCTGTTTCGCTAACACAGGTTGTTATGTAATATTTATCACAGAATATTCAATTTCATCATCTTATCCTTATAAACAATTAATAGCAAAGATTACTGCAATACGTCTGCTAATATATTTAACAGTTCTGGCATTCCTTAAGCTATAAAGTGCTAAGATCTCACCTTAATACCCTCGGGATTAAGATTGTTAGCGTGGCAATCGCGTTTGTTATCGAGGCATTTGTCATTTGAACTGTCGCGTCCAATTACAGAGTGAATCTAATTGGTATTTCAAAATATAATATTAATCAGGTTTATGATGGTAGCTTGATTGCAGCCATAAATATAAACAATTCACCATATTACAATACGTTGCAGATTGCATCAGTAAAAGACTATCAATCCGCATTAAACCATTGTGATACACTATTAACAGCCATTCACATATGGAATGCAAAAAGCGTTTGATGGTTCATGAGAAATTTATGAACATTTAAATGGTTTTTTTATTATAACATAAATAAAATATAAAATGTATTAAAATAGGTGATGGCGTTATTAAACAAATATCTTTCGTAGCTTCACGGTTTCATCATAAAAGGCGGGAGTTGCAGTGAGCCCGAGGGATAAACAAAAAGGGTAAGGTTTTTGCGGAAGTCCCTTCGTTATTAATGTAATAACTGACACTTTGTTTTATGAGAACCCAACTTCGCTAGTTTGTACGTGGTCGATTGTTAAAGTCCCTCTTAGGCTGAAGATGTTTTCTGCATTCTAATTTTTGTAAGTGTAGGTACGTATGCATTCGTCCAATTAGTATTGAAGAAGATAGAAGCAAATATTATATGTAAAATATTAATATGTATTTTGTATTATCTATTACAGCAGCAGTTTGACGGCATTACACAGTTTGACCTAAGCAGATATATGTATATACTATCAAATATATGTTCCGTGTATTCAAATATACATATGTTCCGTATCTAGAATATTTAATATTCAAATGACTTCAAGCTATCCTCCATCGTACCTGAAAGTAGTGGAATGATTTAATTTTCGGGCCTCTTTTAAACAGACGTAAAAAGATTTCAATTTCATAACATACTGACCTTCGGTCTGATTAATGAGTTTTTTAGAGTCATGTTAATACATTATATCAATAATATTAGATTAACTTTAAATTATGACTCATCCACCCAGTTTATTTTATATAATGACTAAACAGAAACGGGTTCCTAAGTAGTTTTAATGGTTTTTTTAGTTCAATTGCGTTAACGATTCTATTGTTGACGAATTTGCTAATTATAAAAAACGTGATATCGATCATTTTAAATTCACTGAGTACAGTTAAACACCGTCAATAAAAAAACTTTCAACGTACAACTTTTCAAAATTGATTGTACTAAGTCGCAACGCGTGGAAAAGTATTTGTAAGAATACATATTGAAACAATTGCTCTATTTCAGACAAAACCGTACAGTCACGTAGACAATCCTGCACGTACATCTGGACTTCCTTCCAATCGCTGCTCGAACTGCCGGCGACATTCGATATCAGTCGAGCGTTCCGAACATTCAGGAATTTGCAATAATACAAGCCCCTTTCGAATATTTACCGGTATACCAACATTAGTGAACTATGCTCTTAACACCGCGTTATAAAGTCCAAGTTTGTTTGCGGACGATCTAAGAAAAGCATTGGAAAAGTTTGCGAAGACTCGTACTGTAAAGGTGATGTTTAGAGTTTTCAGTTGCGTTCGCTACGTTGGTACCGGTATTACGGGGTTTAGGAGGCCCATAAAAATGTATTGCTTCGACAAATGGTGTCCGAATAGACATCCAGCTGAAAAAAAACTATTCGCATTGTAATTATATACATTTAAATGTTATTAAATTAAGTTAAACTAAATTGTTAAATTGCTCGTTTATGCACTAAACAAGCAATTGGTTATTTTTTTTATTTCACTCACGGTTAAAGGCAAAACATTGAAATTTAATTTTGTTTTGATGGATCGAAACATGTTGTACTAAAAGAATATTTCTAAGAGATAGAAACGCCAATGTCGATCAAATAAACAAATGAAATATATGTATAGCACACGTTTTGCAGTGTGTGTGTTTTTGTATGTGTGTGTGTGTACAAATGAGTGTAATCACACAAATATAAAATGAATTTAAATTATCACTTGTCTCGGTAGGTAAAACTTCAAATGCTTAGAACTTAGTAATGTACCAAATCTTGATTTTATGAACCTTCATATATTTGCATCTGGTGTTTAAAATGCTGCGCCAATTTTGTATGAGCTCCACCTACATTCTAAGTCCACGAACAAGTTGATACAAGACACTATCAAGACAATTTACTGCACAAAAGCGCTTCGAAGGGTTGATTGCATTGAAAGGAAAGTCATTAACCTACTTCTTCGTATATTTTTAGCGCAGTCAGCGCTATCAGCGGGGTTGTTCAACTTCCGATCGCTGTGTAATGAAAATAAACTACAAAAGGATTGCTACTTTTCCGTTACATTGTTGGTGGGATTAGATAAGATTGTTCAATAAGACAAATTAAAATAATGCAATATTGGTAGGTAGTGATATCTCAGATATTTTATTTTCTAAGAAAATTATTTTCTAAGAAAATGACGACACGCGGATTGTTTTTTATTAAATATGCACAATTTAATAACAAAATTATGATATCTACGTACGCCTTATTGATGTCCCCGTCTTAGAAAAGATTTAGACGTTATTCTATACCTAACACATGTAAAACAAATTTATGTAGACCTAACAAAAGTGTTCCAATACAATTTTATAATTTCGTCTATTGAATGAGATTTATAGATACAAATTATATATCAAATTAATTAACTAAGCGGGCTATCTGTTAGTTCGGATTAGTTAGTTGAGGGCCCTTGAAGAAATTAGTGAACATTCTCGCAGCTATCTCCGATATAAATTTCGTCGAAATTAGATCAGTATCTAGCAGACATTTAATAATAGTACACATTTAATAGTAATTTACGACATTAATATTACAATTATTATATAAACCAAGCAGCATTTATTTACATTTTAATCTATCAGTGTATTTTAATGTCGGAGCACGGATTTTGTTGAGAAGCTAATTGCATAAGACTTGCTGCGGGTAGCCCATCCATCAATCAGGATCTGTCTAAAGCGAGCGAACTAATTTGCCCGTTTGTTTTGCCTTTAAGCCTCATGCGGTCCCGGTACCGAGGGTACGTTGATCGAAGTTTCATTAGAATTTGTATACAGCTTATTGGCGGTGAAACCCTTTGTGTACTGTGCTGCAGTCTACGTTCTGTCAACGCTATAGAGCTAACAAATTCGTTTCATTTTATAACAATACTTATTTATATATACTAGTAACTACTTACCCGCGTTTATGTAGCCGAAAAAAAATTTTGTTAATGTTTTCAAACAATATAGAATTTCACTTAAATGTTATATTTCAAAAATTACCCATTGATATCTCAAGAACGTTACTGAAGTCTATAATTACTGCTATATTGGGTATCAGTCTTCTCCGCCAACTAGCAATATAAGGGTGGTCGTCAGATGAGAGATACGTTAACTTCTTTAAGGAATATTCAATGCCATTGTGCAAAATTATAACATAAATCTATCAATTAAAATAAATCATATTTAAATTGTGTTTATTGTTTATATATGAATAGACCTTTTAACATGTGACACATTACATATATACATCTACTCGTACATAGATATGGAGTTATGTCAATTAAGCGTTATACATTATATTCTTTGTAAATAAACGTCCGTTCTAAGGGATGTATGGTCATACCTAATGCGTCTGCCACTTTGTATCCGCTATAATAAATGCCTGTCTGGTCCGTAATTAAAGAGCTGGCGAAAGTCAAACGACCTTTCAGGAAAGCCAAATTTAGTCTAACCAGGTTGCCATCAGAGCTTTCCTCACCAACCTATTATTGAACCACTGTTAATCAAATGCAGGCGGCGGAATACATGGTAATATCGAGAAAAATATATAAGTATTCATAATGTGATCATGATTACGTAGTAGAACTATTCGCATCTATCTTCGAGAAGAAGCAAAAAAATCTTTCAGGAGATTGACATATACATATTGCCATATATGTATGTAGATTGTTGGGGGTTAGTGACCCATACAGTGTGATATATAATGATAATTTATATTTATTTCATTTAATTAAAATAACATATTTGTATTATCTTACTGTTACTGACTTACATCTGTCACGTTTGAATTAAAAGTACATTGTTCAGAACAATACATATTTTTATATTCACTTTAGTTAGGCATTATGTTACGTTTGAAATATGTAGAATTTCGAAATTTATGAGGCTGATTACAGAAGCTTCTTTAATTCAAGGAGAATTCAGCTTCATATACTAATATAACAAAGTAATGTGCTATATATGTATGTACATAAATTCTTTTCTTTTCTATTTAATCAATGAGAAAATATTATAAAAGTGTTCTTATATTAAAATGCTTGCTGAATATTGTTTTAAGAAACTCCCGAGGATAAGCACGCAATCTGAATTTTTTCAGGTAACCAAGATTCAAATTTTGAAATCGCCTTGCCTTTTGTCTATTTTGTCTGAAGCACAACAAGTTTGCTTACTCTCGCCTGACTGTGCAAACTGAAACGGCGAGCCGATTGTTCTAGGGTTTTATTGAATAGACCGGATAAATTTGCTGTATTATTTGTATTGTATTTTAATGTTAAACACATACTTGTGCAATGTCGCTATATATTAAATAAGTTTGATATTATTATCTGAAACAAACAACATATACATATTTCATAAAATAGCAATTTTTTTAATGCCCGCGCGTCATACAATTAAAAGTACATTATCTAGCAAAATACATTTTTACATTTACTTTAGGTACGCATTATGATAGATTTTAAATCGGTAGAATTTCGTAATTTATGCGGCTGATTACAGAAAGTTATTTTAATAACATACCTTTATACAGTTTCGTTGTAAAATGTATGTGTTTATTACAAATTCAGTTATAGAAAGCGATACTAGGCAAGTACAAGCATTTGAAAATCTCATTCCATTCAAATGAAATCATTACCCCTCGTAGGCACTAAAAACGGCAAGAAAAGAGAGAAACGGGCAAAACAAGTAATGAAATGGCCATTCAACGAACTGAAGTTTTGGAACTGTACTAATAAAACCGTTACAGCTAAATCTTTGGGCGGCCCTTTACACTTCTGAAGTGTGTTTGTTGTTGGAAAGTACGGAACCCTTTTATACGGAATGAACGGCCAATGACGAAACAAGGCACTGGGAGGAAAGATAAAACTTTGAAATGAAATGTTTCGGTCGGTAAAAGGTTCCCGGAAGTTATAACACCGCTGGTCACTTTAACTTTAGTTATGCTTTCATAAATATAAATAACACAAATCAGCATAACATTGTTTGGTATCCAGATATCATACATATATCTCAGTTAAGAAGAAATAACAGATTCTAACTAAATATCAAATTACCTCTACAAGAATTATCAGTCAGAAGCATCAGGTGAAATAGTAGCATTATAGTGTATATATTGTGAAGAATATTATCCCAGTTCAATTTAGCATCGGCGGACAAATGACACATCATAGATATTAAATTAAATCGCGTGCTATCTTCAAAATATATGAGATATATGGTTAAAAATACAAGAAATCCTTTAGCAAGGTAGCTCGAGAACAATCCACCCCTCCATGCTCTAGCTAAACAAAAACATAATTATAATAATTTATGAGGTTTGCGCTCCATTCGCAGTGCGATCACGAAGCACTCTATGAAACTTGACGAAGGCTTTTTGGCGGGGAAAGTTTCCTAGCAACGAGAATGTCTCGCACATACAAATTACTACAAATGGTGCGGCAAACCTCGTTTCCTGGATGGAAAAATGCCATAACAGTCACATACAAACGCATTAAGTATGGTCCGGCTCCAGATTACTTCGTTAGTCTGCTTAGAATCAAATATTGGCTATTCACTTAAGCCAGAGTTTTCAAGCCTTACAGTAACATGATTCTATATTTAACCTTGTAGGTACATTTATTGAGCAAAATATACATCTTATGTAAATTATGCAATTCTAAGAAACATTATTTAATTTTACACCCTACATTCAGAAAACCTTGCATTCAAAACCATTAACGCAACGACATATAGTAAAATAGTGGTCTATGTGCATATCTTTTAGAGTTGGGTTTAAAATTACCAGTTGGAAATATGTATATCTTGTAGTTTTCGTAACATTAACAACTTTCATTTATATTTTCAGAAATAAATAATAATCAACTGCATTTGTCTACACCCAATGTCATTTAGTTTTCAGTACATATTTTACTTCGCCTTGCGTTTAGTTTTAATGTAACTATGTACTTTTCATAAATATTTATGATGAACATCATTAAATTGTCAAGACGATTTAAATATCAGGAAATAATACGCGAAATACATATTACATATTTAAAAAATATTCAAAACGCCATATCTAACAAAGATAATGACCGTATGTAGTGTTAAGTATTAAGAGAACAGTTAAAATTTTACTACATACCTACGTATATTTAAATCGCTTCAATCCCTTGAGTATCAATTGCAAAACTGAAAAGAATTCCCGTCACTGCATGTATATATATATATATCGCGTTATAAATTATTCCACTTGGAATAATTCCGCATATTCTTTTTCAGACTTTCCGCCGCAATTTCGGCATGAGGCATTGCTCTATTTATCCGCGACTAAATGCACAGTTTTTGACAGTAAAATATGTCGCGTGCTACTTTACTAGATAAGTGTTTTTGTGAGACTGAATCGTTAAAAATATAAATAAAAGAAATTTAGATTTACATACGGCAATCGCGCTCCTAGCGCCCTCTATATTGTTTTGGCACGTTCGGCTAGATTTATTAGTAATAGAAAGCATTAAGATGTAGAACGATAATATATCTATCTGTACCATTATTTGAACAGGGATGTATACATTTTAAATATCTTAATCAATTTTAAACTTAATCATGCTGATGGTTTTTTAAGATATTATTGGTATTATTATCTGAAATTGTTCTCATTCGTGAAGATGTATAATGTTTCATTATGAAGACAACGTGTACTTTGAAACTTTGCGTGAGTAAAACTGATAAATCATTTGGAGATAAAGGCTTTAAGTGACACAAACGGACAAATTCGTTCGAAGATAAAACATTTTAACATTAAGGTGTGTAGGTACTAAAGATACGTTGCGTAAATGCAAATGTCTCTTTTTCCTTCCTTTTACGCAAATGTCTCTTATTCCATCCTTTTTTCCGGGGAAACATAAATCATTGTAACGAGGGCTTTTTACTAAGACATATTCACACGGTTTGCTATGACAAATGACTATGTATATATGTATATCCCTAATAATATATCTAATGAGATAAAGGCATGAGCGGTTAGAGATAATAGTAGGAATTATCTTCAAGTTTTCAGTTCGCATTTCTTATTTAAATATCTAAAGTAGTTCAAATGAAGTGCAACTCTTAAGTTCTTATATAGAATTCCTGTGGCTGCATACTAATGAATAAGTCCATTAGCACTAACATATACCAGTTAAAGCTTTACATAAGTATTTGTTTCATAAGCGGTGATAGTTTAGATTTCTAATACATCAGATTTTGGTGTCTTCCGAATTCTTGCTCCCAAATCCTTTACTATTGATACATTGATATTGGGAACTTATGTCAAAGACATAATGAAAAAGGTGAAAGTTCGCGCATTAGAATTCTCTATAATGTTCTTGAAGTCGTATGAGATCTGTAAATCTGTGTTTGGCTGGTGAAGTAGATTATTTCATTTTTTATATACAAAGCTTCTTATTTTGAAAGGAGACCTAGGCAACAATATAATGATTAAAATGTTGATAACGTTTCAATGATATTAAGATAAATTTTGAACGTAACATCATTTAAAAATCACGTCTGAACAGTGGCTTTAATGATCTTGCCGTTAAGGTATATAAAAATCGAATAACTTTCATGTAAAAAATATGAAGCAAGCACCGTTGTCAAAGATTATTAGCAGCTGCACGCAATATGCAAAACCGTGTCTAATTAAAAGTGACACTTTAATAATTGCATGAACGAAAATAGATCTTAGTCGAATTCATTTTGAGGCAAGAGTCGGTGGTTATTAGAAAAAAAAATGTTGCATTTCCGAGTAGTTTCAGCCGACGTTAGTGGCATTGTCGCGGTTCATGCGTTTTCATTTAAAACTATGCAGTTACAATATCATGCACAGTTTATCATTGAATGGTCTTAATTAAAACACATGTGCATTTATAGTTTACACGCATAAGATTAAATAAATTACATTATTATATTTATAGTTATATATGTATAATAAAAACTATACACTGATATGAGTCAATAATTTTATTCAATAGTAAATAACAAGTGATAAGTAAACTACACTATTTAGCTATTACCGATATTACCTTAGCTAAATACCTTAGGGAAAGGATGGTAGTTTATACGCGTAGAATCACTTTTATAACGTACCATTTGATCGGACTACTGAAAAATTCACCATAAATATAACGTAAGCGTAAAATAGCGCCACAAACGTCAGAAAAGCTTTAATTTATGTCCACTATTTGGAATACGGAAATTTCGTGGATTCTTCATTGCGTGCATGATACTTTGATGCTATTAATACCGCCCACGAAAGCTGCGAGATTTGTGCCAAGGCGATAAAATAAAGTGTTATTTAGTTTGTCTTTTCAAACAAAACAAATATTGGTGATTTCGGTGAAGTATCTGTATAAAGTATGCATGTTCTGGGATATACCTACTCACATAGGTATCTTTAAAATATGTTTCATAACTTTACTTATGTTTAGATGTACATATACCTAGATATATGTGTCAATATACTTATGTTAGATGTATGGATATATGTTTGTATTGCATTGTAAACAGTAACCCGTACAAATGATTAGGTTATTATTGGCCACGAATTATACTTTTATTACTAACCTAACGTCTTATGCTATTATAATGCAACAAGGGATGAAATGTGGTTGACGAATTGTTTTTTGCAAACAAAGTCGGGGGCATAAACGAGTCTTATATAAATGTATTATAACCAATCATGAATATATCACACAGAAATAAAATTTTAATCAGATGTTATGAGCGGTAGATTTTAACAGGCAATATGTTTAACTTGGTTATCCATTAAACAGTCACCTATTATATAAACGTATACTCGTATATGTAGCTTAATATATACTTATTCCATGAGACTTCGTTTGTAATTCGATAACCGACATAAATTTACTTATCAAGTGAAGCTTATGAAAATTAACTAAAGATTATCTGATTATATTTTTGGAGGACTGTCGTGCTCGATATGTATGTAGTCAAGTGAGGCGTCGTGGGCTATGATTTTCGAAATTAAAAATATTAACAGCTGTCATAGTCACACATATTAAAACTGTCGTTACTACCCACATATGTATCCATAGCCACAATGATCAGTAAATCGGTTCTAATTAGGTTTGAGTACTGTGTAATTTGAATACAAATGTTGCTAATTACTCAGAGGACAAGGCAATTAAAGCGGTATCTCTACGATAATCTTGGAACAAGTTCCGATATGCGGCAATATGATCGGGTAATATCTTCGGTTCATTAGGCGATAATAGTAAGTGTGGCAATAATTCAACTTCTGTAATGGACTTGCGGGTTATTGATCGCATCGGCTTAATACTTACAGTTGTTGTATTGGTAATTAGGGTTTTGCACGGGATTTTACTTCGATATCAGAGTTATATTTATATCTAATAATACGCACCCTCACTGTCTCGTTAGAGATTGGCTCATCCTGTGTTGAGAATAAATTTGGAAAAGCTGAGGAATGATAAATTTATAATGCAGTTATGTGCGCGTATACATTTGAAAATAACGTATACTTTTCAATTCTGTCATATGGAGTTATTTGAATTGTGAATGAAGTAATGTCTGGTATGAAATTCAAATGAAAAATTTATTCGTCTATTAAAAGTAAATAGAAATTAATTTCATCAATAATTTAATTTATTTTCTGTACGGTTCCCAC